>NJDC01009989.1:0-10734 GCA_002245475.1 Calephelis virginiensis
CTTTTACGAGCTGCCTGGCAAGGAAGGCAGATGGTCTATTCTACAAAGGAGCCCGTTCCAACATGAGGGAACTAAATAAATGGACTTAACACATATGGTTAAGAGATAGTTGGTATAAATATTCTAGCCGGTAGATTTGCATTTCAGGCCTAACAGTCCAGAAATAAGTTATCGACGCATCTATAACATTTATGGTGTTCATAGCCAATGTTGTCTCTTACCATCTACTCGTAGAGTGAAAAATGATACGACTGCCTAAGGATAATTTTAGTTTTTAACTTTTTCTTGTAAAAAGGAGGAGGTTATATGTAGAACTCCTATTTTTTTATTTTATTTTACTCCTGTATTCCTATGATCATATCTTTTGCCGTTTTAAACCGATTATGGAAATGTTATCTTAATTTGAAAGAGTGTTCTTTCGAAGCAGTTTCATTATCACCAAGTCTGGACCTAAAAATGGAATCCTATTAAAATCGAGTAAAATACTTAATTTTAGTATACGTAGAGGACTTACTTATTAAGGTCGAAGTCGATTTTTTGCATACTTCCTCATATTTAATTATTACGAAAACCTGTCGACGTATAAAATACAAATTAACGACTATCATCAGATGGTATGGGCTTATCTTTGCAGCGCACAACATATTATAATCCAAAAAGCCTCTCATTTCAATAATATTTTAATGATATGGCAAAAACTGAAAACGCATGCAATATATCAATTTAATATTAATTGACATTTTCAGAGAACTTGTATTACATTTTGTACAAATATTTACGTAATTATCAAACATTCGCTTGAACATAACAAACGTTATATACTGATAGTAATTCACACATACATACATACATACATACATACATATCTTCACGCCAAGTCCCTTACGGGGTAGGCAGAGAGTATCGAGTGCCAGACCTCACGATCCTGACAAACCTGTCTTGCTTCCTTTACATTCATAACCCTTTTCATACAAACACGCGGTTTCGGAGACTAGTTTTGGTAATTCATTAACTGATATAATCACCTAATATTTCGAATTCAGGAGTGACATTTCTTCTTCTAAAATGTATGTAAATAAGATGTTTATGTAATACAAATTTCATGATTTCCAACGTCACTGCAGTCAATTATAGAGACATAAAAGAAAGAGTTAGAAAACCTGTACGTGTATGTACGTGAGCTATGGATCCAGAGAGTAAGGTAGGTATCAGGTACATTTGCATACTTGGCTTGATATCCCGACTATAAGACAGGAACGCACCAACATTATTTTGATGTGGCTATCCACACCACAATTATATGGATATTACTATTGTTTTATTGTAAAGGAAGCCGCGTGTCTGTATGTTGTCTTTTGCCACAAAGGAAGATTATTTTAATAGCTATCTTTGCTTTTAATGCATCTTGCATAGCATTTACATTTTTGATATTTTGCTAATATAAAATAACAAGGCGTTTGTATAAGGTTTCTTTATCTAAATACATTAAAATAACGAAACTTCCATCTAATAACGTCACTTTTCAATATGTTTAATGCAAGAGGCATTGGTACAGTGGTTATTATATTATATTATAAAGAAACGGAATGCACTCCGGTAGTGTCGGCAGAAGTGAAAACTTGAATAGTAACGTTGTGCATTTTTAATATTTTGGAATGGTTAGGGAATAATTTTGCACGAATTGCTTTAATTATCAGTATGAAAGTACTATAATTTATGTGGTAGAATACAATATTCATTTATTGCGCTATCTTACAAAAACATGACAACACGAACATTCGCGCAAGCTCCCTGCGCCGTCTTACCAATTTTTGGCTTACGAATCAGGTCACGTGTCCTGACGCGAGTTTAGAAGTTTTTACCCATTCCAAAAAAGTGAGCAATGCCGCTAAAGAATAGTGTTCACTTCAAAAAGTTAAGAGTTAGAAGTGGGACTGCTTGGAAGGATTCTCTTTACTTTGAGTCCCATTTATTTCATAATGTGCCACAGGCATAGTAATACGTTTCATATGAAAAATATATTCGCTAGATGTACTGTATTTTAAGAAATATTTGATCATGGCTCTGATGCAGAGCGTGAAACCGAGAAACCAGTAATGCGTATGTATGTCACCTTTGCATTGAGGCTACGTCAATGGCTTAATACAGGATTATACTGAGTATAACCTCCAGTCAACCGCCAGTTTTATTTAAATATTACTTGACACGCAAACGTACTTTTTGCATTATTTAAGTGACGAGGTTCGCCGCAAATCGTTATATCTAAAATTAAACAGGATTTGTTATGGAGTAGACTGCAAACGAGCAGACGGTTTTTCTGATGGAAATTGACCTCCGTCGCCCACGAACAGCTGCAACCAAAGCAACCGATACCAAAAGTACAGGTTCTATACGGATACTAAGCGGTTCTTGCCATTTCGATACACGGATAGCGCTTCCAAAGTGTTTCTAGTTGGTAGTGCTATGCAACAGCTCGCTCGTATTGCTAATTTTACCTATTCCTACTTTATTTATTTACCTATTCCTGACAACATACTATCAATCTTTGCCATTGTAGTATTTTTTTATGATATTGGAAGTTAAACAAGCAGACTGATACCCTGATGGAAAGAAATTCACGCCGGCTAAAGACACCAAAGGTGGTAATGGAGCGTTGCCAACCTTTGGCCCGGATGTTAGGCCTTGAGCAAAAGTAAGTGTACCAGCTACCTTACCCTACGAACCAGAACATGTCAACGGCAAGCACTGACGTTATGGCGGCAGGAATAGGTAAGGCGGTGGTACCAATCCGGGCGTGTCGCTAATACTCTAGCACCTAATCAGACACGGTGACGGTAATGTTCCGTACAGTAGAGTAGCATACAGACTTGCACACGTGCAGAAGATTTCAGCCATCATATAGTGATTCAACAGCACCCGACATCTTGTCTACACTTACCGGTTGTCTCGTATAGTAGTCAGGACTGACTCTGATCTCGTTCTGGCTCGGGTATCATAACTTTTAAATGGATAGACTGATTTTGAAGCGAATTTTATTATTAGAAATCCAATACGACCCAGATGGTTCTTAGTTAAATCGCAAATAGGTTTTGTTGGAGTTATCGTTTTTTTTATTTTTAAGATTATTTAACAGAAAAAATAGTTAACATAAGCCGGTTATTTCGAAATCCACCGTCATCGCTAAGTTAACAAGGAAAGCTTTATTTTTAAAACACTTAACGCTTTGCAAAATAATGGCTCCGTAGGATTTGTGCTGAAGAACTTTCAGTCTTATGGTCTAAGCCTTGCATTAAACAGACGTGGAGTGGAGTGGTTACTTAACACCTTTCGACTCTACGATAGAAAAATATTTTACCTTAAGTTTCTAACAGCAACTAACGTAAAATACACCAACAAAATATAAAACAAACATTTGTTACATAAATGTAGTATGCGCTACCTTCGTTATTTTAATTAAAAATTTATTATGTGCCTTGGTTGGTATTTAATGCAATTACAGCGTTTATGTCAAAAACTAGCTGTTCCGGTGATCTTGGTGCCACCCGTTCCGTTTGTATGGGAAAAATTAAAATTTAGTTTTTCCTAGTTCTCTCACAGTTGGACGGGATAAAAAGTATCGTATATTTGTCTTCTGACTTTAAGCTTGACCCTGATCAATTTTAAGCCAAATCGGTTAAGCCGTTCTTGAGTTATGAATAGTGAAACTAAAACTACTTTTTTTTAATATATTTAGATTGTCAAATGTATTAATGGTTTTGCAATGTGAAAAATGTTTATGGTCAAGTCCTAGCTAACATAGTTTAAAAATTAACTGTTTATACTTTAGTACACCAACTAGTTGAAGACACTATGTATCTTTAGTAGACCGAAAGTATAAAGTGCCAAATGTCACGCTTCGAGCAAACCTGAACAACTTCCTACTAGTTCCGTAGAAACACTGTAACTGTTATGCTGGAAAGTCTTCCGAGACATTGCATTTGACAAGCCTAACGAGCATTCTTACTGCCCACCACCGGGACCAGCAAACGATTAAATTTCGTGTCTGGTCGCGGGTGTTGGCTATGGGTACGTTCGATTAGCTTTTTACATGCGAATCACGTAACAAGTTGGTTTGTTTCCCAACATCAAAGACATTACTCTTGGTCTGTTCGCGGTGGCAAATATTGGTAACGTTCCTCAGGCTTGTCACATTCAATATTACTTGGAATATTTCCCACCGTAACAGTGGTACAGGTTCCGCGGAATCACTAAAGTAAAGGGTTATCTACATCTGTTATAATGGACTTCCTCAATGTAACGCTTGTTTTAATAAAATTCCTCTACATTCGCTATCGCCTCTGTAGTCTAGCGGTTCAGTTGTTGGACTTGACTGCATGAGATCCCGGATTCGATTCCCGAGTCGGACAACAAAGATAAAATTGAGTTTTTCCAATTTTCTAATTTAAAAAAATGTTGCTCGGGATTGGAAATGTGCCCGTCGGCGATAGGCTAGCCAACTATCACATTGTGGGACTTAGTGTCTTCGGCTAGTCATGAGTGCCCTGGTTGTGCCTCTGCCTACCTCTTCGAGGAAATGGGCGTGAGGATACATTCATTACTATTTCTTTAGACGCTGGTTTCGGAGACCCTTGTCATCACCCCCGAATAATATTCAAGATTTGATAATGGTGTGCTATTTTACTGGCTAGCCATTTCAAACGTTGCTCACCGTCTAAATTAGTACAAAGATAGCGACGGTCGAATGGTTAACACTATTTTCTTCGTCTGCATCACAGTTTGTAATGAGTTTTTGCTCTCACTTAACCACTTGAGCTACCGAACAAAAAGTTGTTGGTAATATATTTTTTCTGTTTAAATAAAAAGTAAATTAGGAAAATGCCTTTATCTATCTCTACATTATATCATTATTTTTGTCAAAACCGTTAGTGTGTTAAAACGTGAATCTCAGTCAAAAAAACATATATTTTTATATTACCAAATGGCAAACACTACACAAAAGTATCCTTGATATTATTTTTAATATGACTCCTGAGCTTTGTTTTTTTATTGATTGAGCCGAGTGCCCCTCTACCTTAGGCTCTACCTGAGCCATATATCTAAAAAATTAAAGAGCAACTGTCAATCTAACTCATTTTAAAAACATAAAAAGATCTGTGACCGAAAACTCTAGTCGCGTACTTGGCCGATTTTATTCGTGCAAGAATACAGTCGTATTGAAACAAAAAGTAGAATAAGAAATAAAACATTAGTGAAAAGAAGTCTTTTCAATGATGTAGTATTGCCAACGTTCACGGCGAGGCGACGGCTTGAAGGTAGACAAAAAATGAAAAAAACAGCTCTATAATGCCGTAGTTCGATTCATTTTCCCCAACTGCAACCTGCATACTGACAATCACTAAACTTTGATTGACAATTTTATTGGATGCGCGCAAAATACTTTAGCTTTGACTTTTGAGCGTGCAGCGCTGCTGGTGCTGGAGGTACGCAACAGTCAATTTCAATTTTAAAAAGGCCGTTTCACATTTTGCATATTGAAACATCAAGCCGTTTTTACGCTATTTTTCAGTTTCAGTATTAGCATTTTTTTATTCTTTAAATTTTATTTTACAGATTTAACATTTTAACTTATTCTTACCTTTTGATTCTTTATTTTTAATAGTACAGATTTAGCATTCTAACTTATTTTTATGTTATATACATAAGGGGAAAAAATAAAATCGTTATAAAACACACACATTTTATATTTTGTTTTTACATTAGTCTGAATTCCTTCATCACAGAAAAACTACTAAACTAATTTTGATTGAGTTTTCCTTACTTAAAAGTCTCAAAAGAAATGTAAACGTATTGGAAAATACATATGGAAAGAATTAAAAAAATAAAATTTAATATCATACAATTTCACATTTTTTGCATATTCAAAGTTAGGCTTTACTGCAGACTGCAGTGTTCGAAAAATCTATACATATAATAAAATATCATCTCTGTGGTCTAGCGGTCCAACATCAGAGATGAATTCTCGAGGTCTCTGGTTCGATACCCGGGTTGGAAGAAAATTGTGTATTTTCGATTTTTTTATAAAAAGAGATTGGATATGTGTCCGTTTGGCGATAGGCTTGCCACCTTTCACTTTGTGAGACTAAGTGCCTCCGGCTAGTCGTGGGTGCCCTTGTTATACCTCTTTGGGGATATGAGCGTGAAGATACTATACATGAAATGTATTTTTAATATATTTGATATTTTCCATCGTCGGCGCTTGGTAAAACTTCCAAATATTCATATTTTTAAAGAAAGAAACACTTGTACTGTTTTACTTATCACTTATATCATCATCATCATCTTAAGTTTAAGTTTTAGCCCTGATGATGCTGTATAAGCGAAACCGGTAGGCTACTAATTACAAAGTAATAAATTATAAGTGATAAGTAAAACAGTACAAGTGTTTCTTTCTTTAAAAATATGAGTATTTTAAACAGTAATTGTATTATTTTCTGCACAGGGACAGAACCCAAACGAAGTTTTGTAAAGCTTTTGTCGGTATGTCTATTTGTCTTTTCACAAAAACGTACGTAAAAACTACTTAATGGATTTTTTTTAAATTTAGTGCCGTAGTATCTTAACTCGACTAATTAGTAGCTTAGCTTAACTAGTACCTCAACATTAAGGAACCTTTTCTTTGGAAAAAAATCATACATTTTCATAACAATCATGAAAAGTCAATTCAACACGTATACGAAGTCGCGGACAAAAGTTTGTGTTTTATAAATTTAAGCGCCTCGTTGGTCGAAGAGTAGCGAACACGCCTACACCATCAAACATTCACGAGGCACGAGTTAGATTCTCGATAGGGTCAGACGTTTGAGTATTGAATATTTTTATTTGTATTTTTCAGTCTATGTGACTATTTATTTTATTTAGCAGATAAGACTGTTTGGGATTAATTGCTCCTCATGCCAATCTCTTATAATATATAATGTATCATTTCATAAATTATTGTAATATATTTTAAAGTAAGAAAAAAAAGACAAGCCCGCTGAGTTTCTTGCCGGATCATCTCAGTGTGCGGCCGCGTTCCGATCCGGTAGTAGATTTATTATTATATAGACCCGTCACAAATGCCTCTTTTAGGTTTATGTGAAATAAAGGTGATTTATTATTATTACTAGCTGTCCCGGCGAACTTTGTTCCACCCATTCAGTTTGTATAGGAAAACTTAAAATATTGGTTTTCCTAGTTTCTCACCTTTTAAACCTTCCCTGGACTTGAACAAATAATTCAAAGCCAAAATTAGCCAAATCGGTTCAGCCGTTTTCGAGTTTTAGCAAGACTAACGAACAGTAATTGATTTTTATTATATTATAGATTATTAAATTGTGGTATTTCTAAGTTTATAATCAGTTTTTCTTTTATAATATGACAGGGAATCTTTTAAAAGGCGTATTACATCTCTTCTTTAAGAGTCATGTTGAAATTGTCCATTGGTAAGCACTTTCCAACACGTGGCCTAGTTATCCTAGTATCAAGTTTATTTATAGCTCCAGAAAATATTTCAACAAAATAAAAGAAGCCTTAGACAAAGAAAAAATATTTTATAACGCTGTACAAGGATTGTTCACGATGAAGCGGCGACATCGTACAGATGTGCGACACGACTTAAAAATGAGAATGAAAAGCAAACATCTCCATTATTCTGCAGTACGGTTTGTTTTTAAAAAAACGCAGTGTTTCATGCATGCTGACTATAATAATTAAACTTTATTGACAATAAAAAATATATTTTACACGTAAATACTTTTATTTTAAGTGGAGAATACTGTCCATAGGTACCTACAGTACACTTAAGTGCCATAATCATAAAATTAAAAATGTTCAATAACCCCCGACAAAGCCAAACTATCTCGACCAGATCTCAAATAAAAATCCGTATCGAAATTGGCCCATTCGTTTATGAGTTATGATGCCAAACACATCACACACACTAAGTATTTAGTTCTCTTTAATATCACGATACTAATTGTGGATTTAAGAACTTCAGTAATCTGCCGTATTAATTAAAAAGGACACAACTACCAATTTTCTCGAAATAGAGTTGTATACTATTTAAAATCAGAAAAAGCGACCATCTGACTGTCAATATGTCGAATTCAAAATGCTGGAAACATTCAGGTGTACGCATTGTTATTAAGATCAGTAAATACAATTAACTGTGAACACAAGCTTACCTAAAACTGGCAGCAATCTCTCACAAATAAATATAAACAATTTTTATAATTTTGTACACTTTTCAATTAAATATTAATAAATAAATAAAAAATAATCCTGGATAAGTTACACAAATTGAATCCAACCCTAAAGTAAGCAAATTATATGATTGTGTTATGGGTGCTAGTCAACGATACTAATACATAGAAATACTTAGAAAGACACCAGAACAAATTTAAAAAACACAAGAATATATTTTTTTCTTGATTATTACTACATAGTATAAAACGAAATCGATATTCGCCGCCTGTCCTATGTATGCTTATTTTCTTAGATCTATAAAACTGCACAACGAATTTTGATGCGGTTTTTTTAATGAATAGAGTGGTTCAATGTGAAGGTTTAATAGTTTATATAGAAAGATTTATCGGTCCAAGTCAAAAATATTATGTCCGTTTGTGTGTTGTTTTGTACTATTATCATGTCTATTGTCTCTATGAGGATGTTCACCCATTAATCTGCTAACACAACATGTACATATTAATTATTACAATAGAATGATAGGCGACAGGAGTGTTAATCCGCGGTGGTATAGTGATAGGATAGTTTATTGTCTCCATTTCAATAGATAATTCCTACCCCAAGCTGGACAACCAGTATACATTAACAAACTGAATTCCTATCTTGTGTTGCCATACTATTTTTGATGGTTGTTTTATTTTAATCCTTTGATGCAATAAAATATAATATGGCGGCTTAATACCAGCAAGCATTTTCTCCTAGTTGATCTGACATTTTTTTATGATATTGCAAACAAGCAAACGGATGTTAGACCTCGAGCAAATAAGTTTACCGGCTGCCTTACCCTCCAAACCGGAACACGTCAAGGGCAGGCACTGACATTATGGCGGCAGGAATAGGTAAGGCGGTGGTACCAATTCGGACAAGTTGCTGCGAAACTCTACCACTTAGTAGGATGGCCCTGTGTTAGGGACGGTAAGCCTATGCTCGTCTTTTACAAGCTGCATGGTAGGAAGGCAGATGGCCTACTCTATAAAGGAGCCCGGACCAATTCGGGGACTTGGGTAGTGAAGACGAAGCAGATGTGATAGTGCACAAAATTGTACAAGAAAAAAAGGAACACATTCCTTCAACAACTCAAATTGATTACAAATAATACAACTAAAAAGAGCTTAAATTTACTAAAAAAAACTAAATAATAATTGTAAAATTGAACTATAATTTTGATTATAACAACATATATTTATTAAAAATAATAAAACTAAAACTAAAAAGGCCCCAAATTCGTTGAAGAACTAAAATTACCATATCTAAGTTAATTGTCTATAATATAGTTACCATATTTTTGTTGTAACTAGCTACTAAAACTAAAAGTATATTGTAAATTTATATTGTAATCTATATTTTTTAAATCCATAGCTGTGGCTACTTAACGAAAAACAAATATTTACGTTCGAAAAAACTGATTTTCACAATAATAATAAAATAAGAATCAGTCCATTATAACATTTCATTTTATTTTATGCCCGGTTTATTTATTTTATGTGCCCCGTTGACGATAGGCTTGCCACCTATCAGATTGTGGGACTAAGTGTCTTCGGCTAGTTGTGGGTGCCTTGGTTGTACCTCTGCCTACCTCTTTGGGGATATGGGCGTGAAGATACTTTTTTTTTCATTTTATTTTATATGATTTCATCAGAAATTAATGAGTATTGAGAATCTTTCTTACTTCCTAAATAGTGATTTTCAAATGGTTTTAATCGGGCCGTTCAGTGGCTGATTGGCGACAGATTTCATTACATTGGTGGTAATTCTGCTGAGCACTAAGAGATTATTAGAACATATATTAGAACAGTTTAGACAAATCGGATTAGACCGGGTTCGTCAAACTCGTAACGTTTTTAATCAAAAGTTTTCCGAGGAATAGATTAAAATTCTGTGTCTGTCGTGTATTAACTAAACTGACAGAACTAAACGAAACGCCGTAACTCAAAATTAGTTTAGTGTGTGCGTAACAACATAACCACCATTGAGAGACTAGTACCATTGCCACCATTGTGAGATTAGTATCCTCCGCTATTCGCTAATTTCTTGGTTGCACCTTTGCCTACCTCTTCGAATATACGGGCGTGAGGGTACTGTTTTTTATTTGCGGGAACTAGTCATCAGTTATTGTCAAAGGTGTTTCTACTACATACATTTATTTTAAATATTTCAAAAATATGTAGATTTGTTCAAATAAGCCTATACAATAGACGGGAAATGTATGTTTTGTTGAAAAAAGATAACATTCTGAATATTTCATATTCAAAGCAATAACGTATCCGTTTTGGGGTAAATTCGATCGTAGCTCGTGCTGGAGCGCAAATACGGTCGGTCGAAAAGGAGTACGAGCATCCTAGCGTGCAAAATTGACAACGTATCAAAATATTCCATCGCTCTATACACTTTTTTTATTTAATATCTTCAAGACACAGTTTTTTTACTTAAAAGAAAGTATAATAACCCATT
>NJDC01009989.1:22639-43150 GCA_002245475.1 Calephelis virginiensis
GGGGCGAAATTTATTCTTTTTTTTTCTTTCTTTAAAATTTATAGAAATCTATCCCAAGCACGGGGCAAGTGCTAAAATAAAAATACATTTCGAAATATGTTAAATTTTCTTGATCAAACGTAACTTTATTAATCTTTGATTTAGTTTTTAAAGTTATACTTCTTTTGGCGCGATTGGGAAAAATGATGAGAGTGAATTTTTTTGATGCGCGCGCACACCGACAGATAAATGCGACAGTCTGAAGTTAGTTGCTACCGACAGAAAAAAGCAACACCCTAAAGTTAGTTGCGAACTTTTTTATGTTTTTAGATATGTAAAAAAAAATTATGAAGCAAAAACAAATTTTATTTTAATTATATTTTATGATGTTTAATTATTGTTGCATGCTATTTATGTATGTATGGGTTGTGTTATTATTTGATATTTTTGGATTATTATGCCAAAGAAGTAGAACTTCTTACGTGCGTACATGAGTACACACACTCTTTTTTTAATTTTTCCTATACCGTTATTAAGCTTAAGGTAGAACGAAGGTCGCCGGGTTAGCTAGTACCAAATGTAGATATTTAATAACCATACAAATCAAGAAATTAATACTTGTACTATGTTTACCACACAAATATCGATCCTTGTTTGAAATTGCTTCTTAATATATCAAACAAGAACATTTATGCACAACCTGTGAGAATAATCGGGGTGTTATATTGCTTGTCTCTCATAATTTATAATTAAAAAAATATAAAAACAATGGATTGCACTCCGGGAGTGCCGGCAGAAGTGAAAACTTGAATATTAACGTTTCGCATTTTTGATATTTTGGAATGGTTAAGGAACAATTTTGCACGAATTGCTTTAATTGTCAGTATGAAAGTACTATCATTTATGTGATAGAATACAATATTTATTTATTTCGCTATCGTATAGAAACATGTCAACAAGAACATTCGCGCAAGCACCCTGCGCCATCTTACGAATTTTCGTCTTACGAAATTTCAGGTCACGTGTCCTGACTCGAGTTTAGAAGTTTTTAGCCATTCTAAAAAGTGCGCAACGCCGCTAAAGAAGTTTTCACTTTAAAAAAATTTTTGAACAATTCTTCTGATTGATAACATTCGGTACGGTCGGTAAAAATAGAAAATTTGCGATTTAGTTACAAACTTACTGATTTCCTTTGGAACATACGAGGTAATTTATTTTCTTTTGTTTATCCACATATCAATATTCCACGTCATTGTTCTTATTAAGTGGATATTCTGGGATGATGGACTGGACTCTGCTTATTTTCCATAGTATAAGATCAATTTATTTTATACCAGCTGTTAACACGCGACTTAGCGTAGAATAAATTTCCGTCCTTACGTACTATGAAGGCTGCTTTTGAAAATAATTGCACGAATTGCTTTAATTATCAGTATGAAAGTACCATCATTTATGTGGAAGAATACAATATTCATTTATTGCGCTATCATACACAAACATGACAACATGAACATTCGCCCTGCGCCGTCTTACGAATTTTCGATCTGGTCACGCGTCCTGACGCTACTTTAGAAGTTTTTACCAATTCCAAAAAAAGTGCGCAACGCCGCTACAGAAGTTTTTACTTCAACATTTAATAAATAGACATTTGTAAAAAAAAACTCATAAAAATAAATCTCCATCTTACTTCCCTTTGTTATTGCGTCACACTTTTTATTTTTTGTGGATGGAACAATTTCGCTTAAATTTTTTATATAAAGATTCTTAGAAAAAAAACTATACCGACATGGCAAACTTTGCATCGCTTGACACTAACAGCTATAATTTATATAAAATAATAGTGTATTGTTTTTCAGTTTTTCCTGTAATTTTCCGGGATTTTCTCTTCATAGAAATCATCTCCTGCCAAAAAACAAACCAAAAAACAACAAAAAAGAAATTAACTAAATTGGTCCATCTGTTCAGATGTGATGCGATGATCACGTTAATTAGGGTTTCATATATATGCAAGTTTATCTTCACGCCCATATCACCTAAGAGATAGGCAGAGAGACAACCAGGGCACCCACAACTAGCCGAAGACATTAAATCCTACAATGTGATAGGTGGCAAGCCTATCGCCAACCGGACACATATCCAATCCCGAACAACGTTTTTCTTATTATTATAAAATTGAAAAAACCCTTCTTTTTGTTGCCCGACCCGGAATTCGAACCAGAAGTCCAACAACTGAACCGCTAGACCCCAGAGGCGATTTAATTAATTCGGTTCGCCTGACATTTACAGCTGCTGTTTGTACGGGAGAAATAAAAGTATTATTTTTCATATATTTCTTGAATCTTTTGATTTTTTTCTTCCTAAAAAACTTAGATTTAAATAAATTATTTCGGAAAAGTTTTCTCTTTGTAATAATAAAGAAAATTTATAAAAATAATACACTTGATGATTCGTTTTTATTTATATAAATTAAGCAAAAACGACCATAAAAAACACACCGTAACAAACAGCAAAAAAACGAGGAGTGTATTCTTACTAAAAACTGATTAGGTACATAATAAGTCGTCGTCAAATCTTTTGTATCTTCTGTCGTTTTGTATTGTATAAAGATTTTACAAAGCAGAAAATACGGTATAAATATTATACAGGAAAAGGAAAAAATCGAATCTTTTTGCCGTTACATCCTTGGGCATTATTAGATATCCTATTAAGAAAATGACTTGTGGTAAATATGTCCTTCAATAAATTAATTTATTTCGTATTACACGAAAACGAGTATTACTTGTGATATAATGTTCGAAAATATGTGTTAGACATTTTTCATCGTCGGCCCTTGGTAAAACTTAGAAATATTCATGTTTATTTATTGAAAAAAATACTTAAACTTTAATGAAGGTATCACTAATAATTTACTATTACTTAATTAGCTCTACTTTTTGCAGCATCATCAGGACTGAAAGGAAACCTAATTAGCTAAATATGAATAAAATCTTATAATATTGTTAAGTACTATTTATACATACATACATACATACATATCTTCACGCCAAGTCCCTTACGGGGTAGGCAGAGAGTATCATATGTACTATTTATATAATGAAAAAATACAAGTTATTCGCAAAACAATAGAAATGTTTCTTCATTTTCAAATATTTCAGAAATATGTTTTAGCTTTTCATTTTATCGTGCCAATATACATGAAGTATTTAGTTACCAGAAAAATAGTATAGCTAATCAAGAAAGCTAAAATTAGTAAGTTAAAACATGTTTCGTATAAACAATTGGACTGTAGAGAACGAGTTTTTAGGCAAAAGGTGAAAAGTAAAAGGTGAAATGGTAAAAAAGGATCCTATTACTACGCCTCCGCTGTCTGTCTGTCTCCAGGCTTTGTCTCACAAACTGTGATAGCTAGAAAGCTGAAATTTTTACAAATGATGTATTTCCGTTGCCTCTAACAACAAATACTAAAAGTTAAAAAAAATATGAAGGGGTGGATCCCCATACAATAAACATGTTTTTTTCGTATTTTTTGCTCAATATTGAAAACGGTTACAGGTAGACGCTTCAAACTTCCACAGAATGTTTTTTTGTATATTACTTTTCAAAATAAATAATTAAATAACAATAAGGTAAATATTAAAGGGGGACTCCTACACAACAAACGTAATTTTAATAGGTATATAGATGATAGTACGGAACCCTTCGTGCGCGAGTCCGACTCGCACTTGGCCAGTTTTTATAGTAGAAGAGGCAAGCTGCATGTAAGTCAGGTAACGGAGTGAGATGCCATCCGCGGATATCCGATAACTGAGAAAGCCAGATGAGTACCGAATCTGTCAGGGGTGTATAGGTATGCTCTTTTACGAACGTTTCTGTAGCATTTGTTTATTCAATTTAAATTTATAAATAAATTTCTTTGGCCATGTAACACAAATTTATCTTAATCTAAGTACCTAAGAAAGTCAATGCTCGTTCCATGCCTACATTATTTTCTTTAAGGTCTTTAATCTGCTAAAAATATACGTAATGTTTTTGGTTAAACATTACTAAATTCCAAATATAGACAATTTTCAAGCATTTCATTAAAAACGTTGTAGACGGTGAGCATGAAAATTTAATATTAATATGAATAACTGACTATAAATTAATGAGCATTATTTTATACTCATTTATTCATATTTTCGACCTTAAAACCCTCAAAAACATTTTTGTTGAAAATTGATCAGATTTGAAGTTTTAAAAAATATTTAAATCGCTTTTTCCTTTTTACGTTACATCAGAAATATAGCAGTATGCATCTTGTATAGTTTAACTATGCTCAAAATCATTAATTTTGAGTGCTATTTCTTGACAACTGTAATCGTTACTGACTAAAACAGCATTTTTCTTCGGTTCTTTATAAAAGAAACAACGAAACTCTAAGTAATATTTAACTAAAAATATTACTTTATATTATATCATGGTGTTCTTTTTCTTCTTTTATAAATAATAATATAAATAATGCCTTTCGATCGTTTTTCACGACTTACTTTGCCAATGTCAAGTTAGTTAATTCTTATACAGTCATTAGTCACTATGTACAAAGTCATGTCAGGTCAGGGTCTTGAGTGAAACGGTGGCTTCGTTTCTCAAGCTCATCTAGTGAGATTTGACGGCAGCGAGGAAATAGACGATACACAAATTTCATCATGATTATTTCATTTGTGCACTTTCACTGAAAAAAAACAATCTAATTCCCACCTAAATTAACCAATTTCACTCAATATAAACACGAAATTCAATAATATTCAAAAATTACACCATCTTCATTCACGATGGCGTTAAAACTCCATATCATGGTGTTATAGAAAGAAATATTTATAATATTACTTTCTATATCATAGCAATATAGAAAGAAGTATTACTTTCTTTTCTTAATCAACTAAGTCTAAATATTTAAAATCTCTGATATCGTACAATGTATACATTTTACATAAAGCAACATATTGTGATTACTTTTCAGGAAAACATTATTTCTCATAGCCGTGGCCTTTAGGTTGACAGCAACAATGTTGGTCGTCCCAATGGTAAAATAAGTCTCCATTTTACGCCCCAAGGCGCATATAATTTAATCCATAAAGATCCAGTGGGAGAAAGTTGGTAACCCATTTATTCTGTTCCGAAATAAGTTCAGAACTTAAGTGGGTAGTAAAATGTAGATTTAGGACATATTTCATACAACCTAGATAGAATCATAAACATATAAATGATATATTCGATATAATAAAATGTATGTTATAGCCTTTTTATTATAAATAACTAGCCTACCCGGCGAACTTCGTATCACTTGACATTAACGCCTACTAACAGCTTGTATGGATGAAAGCATTGTTTTTCTAATTTCCCCTGCAATTCTTCTGGTTTAACATGATCATCTTAACACGCGTGAATGGATGTGTGTTCTTTTTTTGTGTTAGTTCTTGTTAGGAGAAGGTTCATATGTAAAATCAATGTTGATTGTTAGGACAGGACAACGTCTGTCATTTTAGCTGGTTCATATTAAAATTTGAACGTTAAAGCTAAAATTTATAGCATAAAATAATAAATTTGCTTTCCCTGTGTTGGTCAGGGTTCCTTTGCAGAATAGACCATCTGCCTTCCTGTGCCGGGCAGCTCGTAAAAGGCGAGCATATACTTACCGTCACTAACTACGTGACATCTGACTAGGTGGTAAAGTCTCGCAGCGATTAGCCCGGATTGGTACCACAGCCTTAGCTATTCCTGCCGCCATAACGTCAATGCTGGCCGTTGACGTATTCCGGTTCGGAGGGTAAGGTAGCCGGTAAACATACTGTTGCGACTTTGGGTGCCTATATCTCGAAAACGAAGCGTCGTACAGCAAAACCCCAAAAACGCATAAGTAGGTATTAGGTCTACTATCGAACAGTGAAGAAAGTTCTCGAAAAGTCGTTGATAAGAGAACAACGTTTTCTGGAACATTCGCGGTCCGCGGCGAGTAGTACCTATACACAGCGCGCATTGTTTACGTATAGCGCCGCAGGTAATAAATCATGTCCTTGACGTAATCACCCGAAGATTCGGGAAGCGTCTATTGTGTTAGATTGTATGAGAAGTTTCTCGAACCATGGGCATGGCAGTATATAAGGAGGCATCGAGCCGCGACCCGCCAGTTCAATTTCGGAAGCGAAATCGAAGCGATCTCTACTAAGCGACAAGGAAGAATTATTTCGGCGAATACAGCGAGGACATTGGACCAGTGATTTTACTTAGCGATTCGGATTCTGTTAAGAGGATTTTTGTGGAAGCTTTCAATAAACGTCTTCTACGTTACAAACGGCATTTTATTACCCATAGCTCGTAACAATACTTTTGCTTGAGGCCTAACATTCTGGCCTAAGGTTGGCAACGCACCAGTATCACCTTTGGCGGCGTGAATTTCTTACCGTCAGGAAATCCGACTGCTTCTTTGCCTTCCAATATCATAAAAAAAAAGTTGAGAGGGGTCAAGGGACACCCGGATGGAACGAAGTTCTCTCTCCCCATCAGATTGATAGAGATTATGAAAGAGAGGGCTCTTTCATAATCTCTATCAATCTCTAGTAATCTCTATCTCTCTTATAGAGAGAGACAGACAGAGAAACATAAAATAAAAAAGAAAATAAAAATATAAAAAAATAATAAAATAAAAAAAATAAAAAAATGAAAATGATAATAAAAAAATAGAAAAATAGAAAATGAAAAATAAAAAAATGTCCGACTGGGATTCGAACCCGCCCGAGGCGCCTGAGGTCCCGCCTCATGCAGTCAAGTCCAACTACTGAACCGCTAAACCACAGAGCAAAAAGTGTCGTGACAACATTTTCGTAAGATTTTTTTCCGTCTAGCCCCCATTCACAACGCGCAATAAGGAACTGCGTTCCAATAAAAAAAAACGTTTTACGTGACGCTTAATTCGCAATGTCAACTTATAATATCTAGATACCGTATATATAATAAAACTGGTCCACAAATAATTTAATTGAATTGATTAATGATCTTGTAACATTTATATTCATTATATATTTTAAAGTAATTTAGCTCTAACGCAGCACAAAAAGTAGCCAATCTGGTTTTTTGGTTAAAAAACGGAACTCACCTAAACATATTCCAAATTTCTATCACTACTGAAATTAAGTGTACTTTTGCCTTTATGTAAATAATAGTATTAAAAGTAAAAGAAAGACAATAAATTTATTTAAATTTTTATTTAGTTTAAATGAGATTTAAGCTCAAAAAAAGGCGAATACCAATTAGCGACGACATTTTCCGAAGGAGGTGTTAAGAGTCGTAACTATCTTCACATTGAAAAAATATACTTTAACATCATGTTTATAGTATTTACAGTACTTATATATTTCAAAAACTAAATATCTGAAATACTCTAAAAATGTTAGCTCTTATTTAAAATGTATGCTTTGCTATATAATTCCTCTAACTACCACTTTGAGATTATAATTAATCCCACTCGATCTATACTTTCACGAGATAACAAACTTAATTTATTTAGGGCGCTAATTATAAAGTCATCAATTTATATTCACTAAGCGGGAAAGTTTATTTTTCAATTAATTATTTTTTTGAATAAGCTTAAAGAAAATAAGTTCACATTGTTAGCATCGGTATTTAAACCAGTTGAGAGTTAGAAAAGTGCTTTCCAATAAGGGCTTCGCTCCGAAATGTTTTGGGAAGTAATTATAAATTAGAAACACAATACACCCGAGGGCACGAATTTAGGAGAAACGTTATTACTGAAATGAATGGTGTCATTTTTCGAGGCAACTTTTTCTATTTATTTTACGAGAATGCAAACAAGCAGACGGATTTTTTAAGGGTAAAAAATAAGAAAAATAAAAGTAAAGTTAAGAAAATTGATAAAAGAAGGCGTTACTTTGCGGAAATCCAAACTTAAATCCAAATAAAATTATTTAATTGGCAAAGCTTTAATTGCTTAGCTTCCGGTAAGTCCAATTCATTTATAGCGCACTATTTTGCCTGTTTTGTCACGCCATAATACGTATACATTTTTTGGCGGGAAATCGCAAATTAAATAATTTTATTTGGATGTCGCTGTTAAGCACAGATATCTTAATATTTCGCTGATAAAGATGATAGATTAATCTTGCTAGCAAATTTACAGTCTCATTTTCTCCATGTATCTACCATGTAGTCGTGTTCGAAAATTACTTGCAGATTATATGTTTACAAGTTGTTATAAAAATATTTTATCATACTAACAAATATATTTTTTTTATTTTCACTTAGAGCCTTTTTATTTAATGAATCACAATCCTAACGTAAACGTATCTATACGCCCGTATCCCCGAAGGGGTAGGCAGAAGTACAACTAGGGCTAGCCCAAGACAGCAAGTCCCACAATGTGGTGGCAATTAGGGATAGGTGGCAAGCCTATCGCCAACCATACACATATGCAATCCCTGGCAACGTTCTTTTTTGAAAACTGGAAAAACACATATTTTTGTAGCTCGAGGGATTGAACCCAAGATCTTATGAAGCCAAATCCAACATCGGACCGCTAGACTACAGAGGCGATTCTTTTATTTCTTACTGAACTTTTCTACAGACATTAAAACGCCTTATCGACCGAAACCTGACAATTCATGCATGTATAAGTCAAGGTGACATAGAATAGGTATAAGATACATGTATTACCTGTAGTACTGTAATATATTATTGTTCAAAGAATAGGAAAGCAATGGTAATATCCGGGCCAGTCGTCACACAACTCAGGAAGTTATATTTACAAATCCATGTATTTTATTGACAAAGAATACAATTTATATATAAGTTCCTTGAGCATTTGAATACTGCCAGCAATAGAATTGTTTCGCCAAGTTGAATCTTTTTATCTTTCAAAGATAAATCTGCTTACTTTTCTAACATCAAGTTCTACCGTGTAGCAATCAGTGTCGGCAAGAGTATGAAATATGAGTTTTATTATATGCAACTTTGAACTTATACTTTTCTAGAAACTTATGACTTTAAATCAAATTCTTGTAGTAACAAACCGCAGTTGGTTCTACATACTAGAACATTTTTGAAATGACACTTCTTTTGGCGCGAACAGAAAAAAGTTGAAAGTGACTTTTTGTAGTGCGTGCGCACACCGACCGATGAAAGCAACAGTACAAAAGTAGATATTTTCATATCGGGAATCGACCCGGGACCCCATGAATTCAAGACCAACACCTGAACCGCTAGACCACAGAGGCGACCTAATAGCAACAGTCTGAAATTAGTTGTTAAACTTTTTCATAAGTTTTGTAACAGTACTACCAACATAGCTATTTGTTAGTTTTTATTTAATTTTAAAGAAATATTACTAATTACGTGCGTAATATACTAAAATGTAATAAATACTACTATTTAAATTATGAGCTTCGACTTTACACTTTTTACACTTTATACTTTTATTTTAAATTGGCTGACCTAATCTAAATTTAAGCGAAATTATTAATTACGTAATAACCACTCTATACAGATATTTTAAAATACATTCGTATTTCCGAAGCTTGAATATAGCCAAAGCGTATAATTTAAACAGTACTACTATACACAGTTGTTTTATTTAAATTCGCAATAGCAAGCAATCAGCTTTGGCAACAATAATATTAATTGTTATATCAAACTTTAAACTGGTGATATTGTAGGAGTTTGTGTTAAATTAAATTCTCTAAACAAAAAACGTAGGTTACGTTAATTACAAAAAACATTATGTGATCAGTTTGTTTTCTTGTATTTTATATTGCAGTATCTTTAGTCTGTGTAAATATTTGATTAAAATAACCACACTTATTTTTAATGTCCAACATTTTTTAAGAATTTTAAAAATGTATTATATTAAAATGTATATTTAAAAAATACATGTTACAAAATGATCGTTTAATCACTTCTGTAGTCTTGACTACTTGAGAGAAGTAAAAAAAATGAATACATATTTTCTTTAATTCTACAATTTTCATTTTTTTAATAAAAAATAACGTTGCCCGTGATTGAATGTGTGCTTGGTTAGCGATAGGCTTGCCACTTATCAAATTGTGGGACTTAGTGTCTTAGGCTAGTCGTAGGTGTATGTGTCTCTGTCTACATCTGTCGGGGCTAAGGACGTGAAGATACTTTTTCATTTTTATTGTCTACCATTTTTTTTAAATAAAATCAATGTTTGATGAAATATTATAGGTATCTTATTGGAATACTTAACAGGTTTTCCCAATATCACTGACAACTATAGAGAAATATAACCTCGCTGATTTTTCTTACTGAACCTTTTTGATGACTGCTCTTGTTCCGTGTATTGAGTTTATATATCTACTATTCACAACAAAACTGGATTCATAACAGTAACAGTAAAAGTTACAGAAACAAATGTTATTTTTTCATGATATTGATATGCAAACAAGCAGACCGATTTCCAGATGGTAAGAAATTCACGCCGCCTAGAGACTCCAAAGGTGATGGTTACCGGCTACCTTACCCTCCGAACCGAAACACATCGTGACTTTATGGCGGCAGGATTAGGTAAGGCGGTGGTACCAATCCGGGTGAGTCGCTGCGAAACCTAGTCAGATGTCACGGTGTTGGTGACAGTAAGCCTACGTTCGCCTTTTACGAGCTGTTGGCAGGAAGGCAGATGGTCTATTCTGCAAAGGAGTCCGGACCAACACGGGGAAAAACAGGAAAACTGCATTCACAGCAGTATCAGTAAAAGTTAAAGAAATAAAAGTTTACGTGTGTTTAAGTTTAAATTCAGAATAAAGCCTCTCTTAGTAAAGCACCATATCAAGGGCACGTGTCCATGATATGAAGTCATGTTTAAATGTCGACGAATTCAAATTGTCAGTGCAATGTAGAGGCCGTCAGGACCGACATGTTGGGGTTAATGCGGCGGTTCGATAGCACATTACGAGGGTTTCGACGGTAAATGTAATGATTTCAGCTTGACATTTCATTTAATTAATTGGTTTTTATTTCATTAGCGGAATAATGTATTTTTTCTTTTTCGATATTCTAGCTCGAACAACTTATTATGGCACGTCATACTTATTATAATTAAGCCTTTTATAGGTAAATTTGATTTGGTATAATCTTAAGATTAAGATAAATGATCAAGTAATTATTATCAAGGTGTGAATACCTTTTCACAAACGAATCAGGAAGGTATGGTCCAGTAATAGGGCACATCGATGTATAAATAGCAGAAAAAATGAAAGACTAATAAATATCAGAAAAAAAATTTTTTTTTGGTAATTTAAATATTTTAGGCCGAATTTCGTAGTAACAAGTATCGTTCCCTTCTCACATAATCATTTATTTAGATTAAAACATAGACAGGCGTATTTCTTTTGCGCGCAATTTGTAGAGCATTACTCTTTAGCTATCGCTTAATGGGCTCATTTTTTGCGACCACAGCAATTTACATATAAAAAAATATGTATTTTTTTCGACTTTTCTATAAGGTATCGAACAAACAAACGAGTTACCTGACATTAAAAAATACAAAAAATGTGTAAATATGTAAAAAAAATAATTGACTCTAACACATATATTTTTGAAGTTTATAATATTGCAAAGTTGAGCTTGATCATTCAAAAATTTAAAATTGAAACAATTCTAATTATCGTAATATTGTGTGAATTACTATTATTATGAAATTTTTAATACTTTTATGTTCTATTGTTTTGAGTTTTAACAGTCTTAATATGCAATGAATATATATCAAATATTTGTTTCTCTACTGTCTTAAAATAAGATTGAAAAATTGAAAAATAGCAAAGAAGGACGCTGCCCTGAAGGTAAGAGACAACCATGGCATAGTCAACATAAATACAGGCATTTCCTGCCCTGTGGCTAGGGTTTCACACATCCACACAAATACAGTTCAGCTGTTTAATTTTAGAAAGTACATGCAATTGTCGTCACGTACGAATTATTATTTACGATAGTTAGCAACTTATCAGACATTAAGGGCCATTAACTAATTCATATTGAGATGTATGACGGCTAACGCACCGACCGAATGGCGACGCTTTGGCGACGCAGAAACGCTAGACCTAGCCATGGCAACGTCGCTGGCCACGTCGCAATGGCGTCTCGGTGAGTTATTGCCTTAAAGGTTTTTATATTAACGCCCAACGAAACGACTATTTAATGCTGATATTTTATAATAGGTACATGTTGTGTAATAATACTATACCAGTACTACAAAGATTGTTTGCATGGGATGGGTGGTAGAAAGAGATGGTCAGAAATGGTCAGAAAAAACCTACCCTATTATAATGTTTGACAAATGATTGTTTTTGCGAAAACACACCATTCAATTTAAAAAATAAGTAACCAATTTATAAAAATATTTATTGACAATAAATAAACAAAACAATAACTAAGATATTCAGAGTGATATTTAACTGATAGCTGTGATCATAATCTATACTTATAAAATAACATGCCCTGACTGACTGATTTATCATCACTAAGGGCGGAATTTTGGAAAATTTACCCTTAAGGGGGTGAAATAAGAATTGAAAGGTTGTATGGAAGACCGTCATTTAAGTTAGAAATATGAAACTTTACTTTTGGGCTACTTATTAAAAATGATTAAATACGCATTTAAGCGTCTCTGAAAATTCTACCCCTAAGGGTGAACCTCTATATAGGGGTTAAAAATTCGTGTTAAAGTCTTTATTTATGGGCTATAATCAGTAAATATATTAACTGCCAAGCGAGCAAAGCCGTGGGTAATAGCTAGCATATTGTAACAATGTACCTTTAATTTTTATTTAGCTAGCATATTGTAACAATGCATACAAATGTAAAAACGGTAAATATCATACTCAAAAATATTTTATACATTTTTTGTCTGTCTATCAGTTTGTTCTGCATAACCTCTGAAAGGACTAAGCCGATGTAGATGGGACCTTCACTGGCAGAAAGCTGATGTTATAAGGAGTAATTAAGCTAATTTTATTTTAGGATAAACCTAAATTAACTGAATAAATAAATAGTTTTTTTGCAAAATAATAAATTCCTTGCAGACGAAGTCGCTGGCACATCTAGTGCAATATAATATAGCCTTCAAAAGAAGTCCATGTGAGGATTGCTTGATTTTTTAATAGTTCTCGAATTATTCCTATTGTTAAATAAGCTTGAAATTATTTTTGTGACATCATATCATATAAGGGCATTACAAACCGCACCCTATCCCTTTTATTTTTAATAAATAAGTATGTAAATGTCCATCACTTTCAAATATCATTTCTCCAAAATCCCCCAGCGTAAAGATAGACAGGTAGATGTCGCGGTGGAAACGCTGCATGATTTATTTATACTTGAGAATTTCCTGATCTTTATTTTGTCCGCCGTTTCACGTGCGGTGTGTTCTATAATTTCTAATTCACTAGTAGGTTAGCCAAAATTGAAACTACATACCTACTCCATATTAGATTTAAAAGCATAATGTCAATGTTATTGTCTATAGATTTTAATCACTACAAGGTATAAAACAGTCACTTTCCGCAGTCCCTATTTATGCTCAGATCTTTGAAACTACTGAAAGAATTTAGATTTGGGTTTTTTTTTAAATAGAATGATTTTAGAAGATGGTTTAAATGTATAATAACATATTAGAATTGGTTCCTCGCGAAACTGGGATGGGCTGTTAGTATACTACTATAGGAATCGAATAAACGGATTGAAAACTATAAAACTGGTTACTATTTTAACCAGTATACTATTAATATTATGGTGGTTGATACTTCTTCAAATTTAATGATAATTGTTTTCGTCGCGTCATATTTGATTTTTCTTTAAATATTCTGTATTCAACGTCAGCTATTTCATTCAACTTCTATCAACTTCTGTATTTAAGAGTTCCTTCGAATCTAGGTCCGAATAAGTCTAAACAGTGAATCATTAAAATTAGTTTGATTAGCGCCTTCAGGTATGGCGTTTGTTTGTAAAAGTTTCTAACGAACTAGGAGAATAAATACAATTTATCTTAAAATTGTATGAGACAGATATTTCAAATAAAAGATAAATAATTATTATTAAGTTAATTAGCCTCTTTCTAGGGCCGGCTTTGACCTTTAGGCCATACTGCCATGTCTTCCGTATTAGTAAATTCTATAATTTTCAGTGATAAGTCATTATATACTATATAATATATGTAATATATACTGTATTAAGTCATTTCAGGGTCTTGAGTAAAGCGGTGGCTTCATTAGTCAAGCTCATTTGCGAGGAAGCTCATTCAGAAGCGAGGAAATAAACGATACACTTATTTCTTCATAATAATCTCCCGTGTTCAATTTCACTGAACAAAATTGAACTAATTACCACCTCAATTAACCAATTTGATTCATAATTAACACGAAGTTTATTAATTACGAAAAATCCTCGACGATCTTTTTGTACGATGGAACCAAAACTCGAAAAATAAATAACTTTAATATCATTTATGTTTTTTATTCAGTTTTTGGCTTTGGCGTCAGCATCCGCCATTAGAAAAGTATAATACTCGTATGTCTGCATCAAGTTAACTGATTGAGTTTTGGCGCCATCGAGAGAAAAGATGGTCGAAGTTTTTTCATAATTATTGAACTTCGTGTTGATGTTGAGTGAAATTAGTCAATTTTGGTGGCACTTTGTACAATTTTGTTCAGTGAAAGTGCACAAATGAAATAATCATGAAGAAATTAGCGTATCGTGTATTTCCTAGTTGCCGCCAAATCTCCTTATATGAGCTTGTGTATTGTGGCCGCCGCTTTACCCAAGACCCTGACATGACTTACTGACGACTTATGAATGATGACTAATTATAATTGATTAAAATTGATATAAAATTTGATGCAAATTTCTACTTGACGAATGGCAAAATACTAACGTGAAGGCCAAAACTTAAAGAAAGAAAAAAGAAAGAATTTAACTGATTTATCAAAACCGGGTTAACATTATTTAAAATTAGTCATTAATCATCATACTTGGTCATTTCGAGCGGTGGTTTTGGGTAAAGCGGTGGCCACCTCACTTGTGATTTGACGGCAACGAGGAAATACACAATAATCAAATTACGTCATAAATACTTAATTTGTGCAGCTGAACAAAATTGTACAAAATGCCACCAAAATTGACTCATTTTGCTCAATATGTATATGTTATTCAATAATTACTATAAAACTGCGACCAAATTTTCTCTAGGTGGCGCCAAAACAACTACTACTCATTTATTGTGAATCACTTTATAATGAGAGAGTGCTGTAAGCGGTAGTTCACCCGGTGCTAATAGTTGTCGTTTTTCTTGATGTTAAGAATTTAAAAAGCAGTATTACCAGTTAGTATCGATGTAGGATAGGTGTAATCAGTAGACTTGCAAGGTTGTCCTAAAGTCCCATCTATAGGACAGCGACACGACTATTACATCTATGGTGTATATAGGCGATGGTTGTTATTTACCTTTAGGAGAGCCGACAGCATATTCTTTATCTTTTATCATGAAAAAATAAGTGGTCGAAGACGCGGACAGCGATTAGTTTTGCAATAAAGCAGATTAAAATTTTAATTACGCCCCTCCAAATTCCAAGCTGCCTTTATTGTCATACAAGTAGGATTGGAATTTTTACCGGGAAATTTATCTAATGGGTAAATCGAAAACGAAGGTTTTATTAAGAATTCATTGTATTATTCCCTGGGCTAATTCATTCGAAGTTTTAGGAATTGAACGTCTAATTAGTCAAAGGGTTGGCGAGCACGCCTAATCCCACCGAGCAAAAGCGAGTCTCGGATTCGAATCCCGACGAGGGTATTATTACATTTATTACATGTACTTTTAAGATATTGGAAGGCAAAAAAGCAGACGGATTTACTGATGGTAAGAAATTCACGCCGCCTAGAGACACCAAATGGGGTTATGAAGCGTTGCCAACCTGAGTCCGGGATGTTAGGCCTCGAGCAAAAGTAAGTTTAAAACTCTACCACCTAGTCAGACGTCACGGTGCTACTGATGGTATGCCTATTCTCGTCTGCAAAAGAGCCCGGACTAACACGGGGGAAAAACACAATCAACATCTAAATGTTTGTAAATCTGGGTAAAGTGATTATTAAAGGACATGGACCACTTTTCATACAAAGTTTACCCTAGAACCAACAAACACTGTGTGATGCTTAAACTACTCTAATAAATTAACACTTATCCTTGAAAGGAAGTCTGTATCATGGACGCTTTTCTTTCAAACTACGTTTACGAAAATGATAGAGTATATGAGGTCTGGAATCTCGTAAGGAGATTCCAGATTTCTTCAAGAATTAAATAATGCCTAATAAACATTATTACGTAAACAGAATTTGACAATACAAAATATTTTTTCCGGTAGTAGGAGTTTAGGTAATTTACGGTAGACAGGGTTAAATTTGATCATAGTTTTTAAATGTTTTGGTGATAAATAATTAACTTATTTTATGATAATGGAAGGCAAACAAGCAGACAGATTTCCTGATGGTAAGAAATTCAGAAACTCTACCACTTAGTAGGATGTCAGGGTGTTAGTGACGGTAAGCCTATACTCGCTTTTTACTTTTACTAGTGATAAATATAAATACTTGGCTTAAAAATTAAAGCATATGTAATTAAATAATATTTTTTTATAAATATTAAAATATTTGCACACCAAAATATGGTGGAATATGTTGATATACTTAAATATTTTTGTAACACCTCATTTACACACATAGAAATGGAATAATATTGTTTGAAGATGATGATTTTTTTTACTAAAATACAAAGTGAAGACAACTTGGTAAATATGACGAAACGGACGTTATGGTAATGTAATCTCTGATACTACAGAACATTTTGTTGCATATTTTGTATTATTAATTTATCCTTCCCGCTGCTTGCGGCTTAATATCAGCAGTATTTATTATAAAATACTGTTTTATTGTTTTAGAAGTTGAGTTTTCAAACGCTGTGACAAGGGTTATGGTTTCATATGTAAGTATGTTTGCAACTTCTTTTATTACCTCAAATGTTCTAACCACTCGATGGATTAAATGATTAAAAATACGGGCTTTATATTACTGATATCCCCATCAACATTTTAAAATTCATGTCCGTAAAACTTTTGTGTAGTCTGCCTTTGGTTCGTTTTTCAATTTGAACTTGTTAGTCACTTACAACATAGTATAATATATTGCAAGTAGATTGATATATAAAAAGAGAAGTTCATAAGTGGAGATATAGGATAGTGATATAATATAGTTCATAGTTCTCCTTAATCAATTCACGATTTTACGTTAGTTAAACAAATATCTCTGGACAAATTACACAAAATGATAGAACTCCAAAGTGAGCAAATTACATGCTTATGTTAAGGGTGCTATTCAACGATACTAATAGAAAGAAATATATAACAGTAGAAAATTAATAAAGATACCTTAGGATAGGACTCGGAAATACCCATATACAGTTACAATACAGTTCACCATACATTTTCCTGCTCCGTCGGGAATCAAACCCGTGCCTTCCGGTTGGTCGGCGGAGTTAGCTCGGCCAACGAGGCAGAAAAAGTTCTAAATAATTAAGATCTCGTGAGTTTGAAAAGTTAGTGTTTTTATCATTGTCAAATTTGAATGCTAAATTGAATAAAACGTAATTTTTTTTTCGTTTTATGTGATTAGGTATAGTTACTTAGTTTCCAACATCCGAAGGAAAAAATATAATGTTTCTCACAATTTAAAATCGTAAATTGGTCAATGAAAACGTTAAAGTAACGTGTACCGAACAGTCAACTTCCGTTTGTTGCATTTTTTAATTTTTCTTAATATATCTATACTTACTGCGAATTTTGACAGTACTTATCTGTTGAATGGTTTTAGCTGCGCATTGAAAGGTCCAATAGTTAGCCAGTAACCCTTTTTTTCTTTCAAATGTTTCATTAAAATATATGTAAATTATGGGTCTTTTATAAGTTTAGTCGTATTATTAATATTAGATTACACATATTTCAAACCACAATTTTGATAAAATATGTAAAAATTAATAACAAATTACAAAAAAAAAAGTATCTTCACGCCCATATCCCCGAAGGACTAGGTAGAGGTACAACCAAGGCACCCACGACTAGCCGAAGACACTAAGTTCCACAAAATTACAAAATAAGTTTACAAGAAAACATTTATAGCGCTCAAAAAAAATCTCATGAATATAAAAAATACACATAGTTTAAACTTTATAACCACAACACATTCACATTACATAAAAGAAAAAAAGCTAGTAGAAAAAGCAGACGAAGCACTCTTACCTACTTGACAAATGTAAATGAGAATAGGAAGCTTGAAACTTGCGTCGCTGCCTCAGACACTTTTCACTACTCCAACAATCCAGATAACCCTATTTTCGCACTCGCAAAGTTCAGTCACCCAAGCCAAAAGTCTATTTGCCAATTTTAAAACAAACCAAAATAAATATGGAAACCGAAGAACTTGTAATTTAAAAAGTAAGATTAAGAGATATGTTTCAGACAATCACGCGTCTCAAGCGCGGTACATCCAAGTTAGTACCGGTAGGGAGATCGTACGTCAAGGAGTAGATAGGTTCGGACACACGACCGTGGAGAACGTTTCGACGTGAATGACGCTGATGCCGCGACCCGAACGGAGATCGCCCGCCCGCCTAACGTCGCGCGCGCCCGTGAGCAAAAAGGATGCAGCGAGTGAACCCCTGGACCTGCGAATATCGCCATTCGGATCTTCTCGCGAGAGTCTCAAGTACTCTTCACAGTTGGCAACGTTCGCTCGGATAGGGAGGGCTCTCCCTCGTTCACTTCTAAAACGTCCAATGTCACAAAGTTACATGTTGTTGTAATAACAACTTTATGTTGGTTGTTTAACATGTATTTTAATGCGTTACTCAAGATTTGAACACCTGACATTCGGCGTCATATCAAGGAACATATGCCCCGGTTGGCTACGTGAAGCAAATACCATAACGAATACTTTAGCAGAACCCGCGCCATATTATGCAACGTTACGATCTTGTATTGTGCAGTTTGAAATTTTCTTCTACTTCGAGTGAGCTTTTAAAGTACGCCAGTGCTTTGTACTATCAAACAAAGTATTGCGTGCTATTCATTGCATACTTTTCACGTTGAAAAAGAAACGGATAAAAAGTATTTCGTTGTTGTTTAATTAATTTCAGGCCCAGATTTTTGCTAATAACTCAAAACAATTTTGCATTTATTTTACGTAGGAATTACTAATCGCCTCTGTGGTTTTGCGATCCGGCGTCGGACTTGACTTCTTGAGGTCTCGGGTTCAATTCCCGGGTCGGGTAACAAAAAAAATAGAAAACAAATATTTTCAATTTTCTATTAAAAATAATGTTGACCGGAATTGGATATGTGCCCGGTTGGCGATAGGCTTGCCAACTATCACATCGTGGGACTTAGTGTTTTAGGCTAGTCGTGGGTGCTTTAGTTGTGCCTCTGCCAATCTCTTCGGGGATATGGGCGTGAAGATACTTTAGAAATTACTATAGATTAAGTAAAATGCATTCACATAACTTGGAAATTCTAAAATTACTCAATTTGTAGTAGACCCTGCAAATTGGTAACTTTACTAAAGGTTTATTTACTCGTAGTAAAGCAAATTTTAATTTTACAAAAAAATCTTATAACTCATCATAACTAGATGTTGAACACGCCCGTATTTTAAAATTGTGATGACAGCTTCTCGAACTGTTAGAGCAAAGGTTATCTTCCTTTTCATTAATTTAATATTTTAAAACTTTATTGATTCAAAATAAAAATTAATCGAAATAGATTGTTTAAATCCAGAAAATCATATTATTACTACAGGTAGGGATATTAATCTGAAACCCAAAACATAACTGCAACAATCTTTAAAAAACTACAAATTTTAAAGAAAGAAGAAACAGATGTAAAATAAGCCTTTATTTTGCTAATTCCGCGTAAGTAGTGTTACTGTTGTGGCAAATAATCCTCCAAACGACAAATTCTGTGTCGTTTGGAGGATTATTTGCCACAACAGTTACACTGCTTACGCGGAATTAGCAAAATAAAGGCTTATTTTACATCTGTTATAATGGATTTCCGCAAAGTAACGCCTGATTCAATAAAATAAAAAAAAGAAAGAAGAAAATTTCGCGCCAGACAGATTTTGAACCATTTCGTCTCAAAATAAATAAGTCTATAAAATCTATTTATTGTAAACTTGCATGTGATAAACCCATAAGATCAAGGACCTTCCACGTATGTATGTATTTCTTGTACATTAAAAGTTTTTGCATTAAAAGAAATAACTACGAGTATTACAAAAATCTGTTATAGTGAATTGACAAAAATACCTGTAAACAATTACTAGTTGTTATACTTTAACTTGAACTTTAGTGTTACCTAACTAGCCATAGAATATACGCCCGCACTCAGAGACATCAATTATCTTTTAATCAGTCATAAAGGCTTTATCTTC
>NJDC01009989.1:79976-92617 GCA_002245475.1 Calephelis virginiensis
CGCGCGTTGCGAATTTATCTAGCTTAATAACGACAAACCGAAAATCTCAGTATGAAACTCAGCCACATCATACAGTTTTACTCTCTTCCTCAGCTGTCATATGAATTTTCAATCACGGGGCTAATTGCGTATTTTGTCGGTGATAATCACTGGGTAAAATATACATCAAATAGCTTTCAAATAACGTGTTTTAGATTTGCTATCTCAAGCGAGCAACAGAAATACAATAGAGATAGCAAATACAAAACACGTCCACTCACACTTAACCCAGTGATCACCACTATCAATCAGTACCCTGGTGAAGTGTCCTGACGAGAATTTAACATTTTTACCCTTAACAAAAAGTAATGAAGTTTCTTTTCACGACAAAACACAAATACTGTCTTTTTCAATTGACGAAAAAACGTAGGAACAATTCGGTAGGTACACATGTTTAGTTTTTGTATGTTAGACTACGCAATGTTTTTTACAAATTTTGATAATTCTTTTTTTTTGTTGTATAAGATGTACCCTCAAAAAACACAAAAAAATAGAGTATCTCGCTCGAAATACTGAAAAAAGATCTTGTCTTAAAATATGACAATACCACATGAAATCTCTGGAAATAAGCAATAACATTCTTAAAATGCGTATTTAAGTTTATTTGGAAGAATTTTATTACGGTTATTAAACTGATTTTTGTTGTTTTTGTTTTTTTGGGAGATTTGAATTTTTTTTAAAAAAATTGTTATTACACACACAAATTAATTAATTACCTCAACTTTATGCAAAACATTTTCTATTCGAATAGGTTTTTTTACAATACGTGATGTATTAATGAAGTGTTAAATTTAAAGGCAAAAATGTACAATTAATCCTCTAGTTGCGCAAGTCTACCAGCTACTCTACCCTTCAGGTCGAAATATGTCAGCATCCTTGTATCAGTCTAGGTTTCCTGTGTAAAATAGACCATCTGCTCTCTACCAAGCAACTTGTAAGAGGCAAGCATAGGTTTAATGGACCATTGAAACTCGCTCGGGTAGGAGTTCAACATTTTACCTTTTCCTACTGCCATCATAACTCTGTCATGTTCTGGTTCGAAGGGTAGTGTAGACTTGCACAATTGACCTAGCATCCCTGCTATAGTACAACCACGCACCTATACCATCTATTGTGCCTTTAGGTGGCGGTTGTCTCTTTTCAACCGTGTGATTCATCGCTGATCACTCACATAAAAAATCATTGTGGTGGCAGGAATAGGTGAGGCAGTAGATCCTTAATCGGGCAAGCTGCTTCATAGCACTCCAACACCTGTGGTCTTGTTAGTGATAACCCATTAAACCTGTGCTCGCCTAATATGAGTTACCTCACGGGGAGGCAGGTAATCAATTCTACGTGGAAGACTCAGTAATTTTTATTTAAATAGCGTCATTTTTAAGGACGACAATTAGTCATCGTTATCATATTCATCGTCATAGTCATCATAGTCATATCATAGTTATCGTCATCTCAGACTCTATCCATCCCTCTACATCGTTCAAACTTTATATCAAATTTTTTTCTTTTAAATTCGTCCAGATTATGGAATAAGCTCTCTGTATCGATTAGACAGGTGAGTAATAACATTATTTCTAAAAAGAAAGCGTCTGAATATCTATTTGAAAATTGCATTTAGTGCTGTACTATTGCATGGTGGTTTCATCAGACCTTATTATTACATATTACATTTATTTATTTTAATATTAATTTATGTATGGTTAGAAATTTTGTCTTATTTGCTGTCTGTTTTATATAATGTATGTTTTGTGTATTGTATCTATTGTTATTTATTCAAATTTAATATATTATCCTATGTAGTTATATATTACTGAATTATTTTATTTGTACCTATGTATATTCAAATTCAAATTTGTTTTATTCTCGGTTTTTGTTTATTTGGTCCCTACATATTTGATCTCTGTTAGCCTAAAGGTTGACTGGGAGAGAATGTATTTAGCATTATGTTTGCATTTTGTACTCAATTTTTTTTGTAAAATATAAATGTATATATTGTGGAAAATACAAGTGTTGTTGAATAAATTGTTTCGAATATGCAAGAGTTTATGATCTATATTCTTGTAAAGTTTCCTCGAAATCTCTTTAGCAGTTTGTGCGTGAAAAAATAACAAACATCTATTCATTCTTACAAATTTTCTTATTTATACCTAATACTAGTTGCCAATCACGGTCTCGCCCACATACCAATTTATATTTTTTTTAATGGTAGCCTTTAAATTATTCTGATATATAAAATATAAACGATATTCTTATAAAATTTCATCTAAATCCATTCGGTATTTTGTGCGTGAAAGTGGAACAAACGTCAATCCATTCTTATAAAATTTTCCCATTTATAATATTAGCAGGATATAGATACGTCAAAACGGAAGGTGAGATTGTTTGCCAAATCGGTGTTCGTAAAATATCAATTGGTTGGGTAACGGCGGAGCTGTTTGGTTTCGAGCTACGTGATCGAATTACCAATAACTCAGAACCGATTTTTAACGAATTAGATCAACTGATCTTCCAATATTGAAACAATTGTGATTAACTTATCTCGACACGGAATGGAGAGTAGTCTCAGTATTCTATACATAGATATCTATACGTATAAAAATACGGATGACTATTACTGAACGAATAGACTATTTTTGCTGATTGTGATTTGCTGGACTTTGGCTGACAGGCGAAAGTTCTTAATATTAAAGAAAAAAACAGGTACATTACAAAGGAAATGGGAAAAACAAAAAAGTAGAGAGGTGTCAAGGGACACCCGGATGGAACGAAGTTCTCTCTCCCCCTCTCTCTCTCTCAATCTCTATCAAATCTCTCTTATAGAGAGAGACAGACAGAGAAACATGAAATAAAAAAAAGAAAATAAAAATATTAAAAAAAATAAAATAAAAACAAAAATGAAAATGATAAAAAAAAATAGAAAATGAAAAATTAAAAAAAATGTCGGACCCGGGATTCGAACCCGGGACCTCATGCAGTCAAGTCCAACTACTGAACCGCTAGATCACAGAGCAAAAAGTGTCGTGACAACATTTTCGTAAGATTTTTTTCCGTCTAGCCCCCATTCACAACGCGCAATAAGGAACTGCGTCCCAATACTACTTATATGTATTTTTCCTTTTTTGTCATATAATTTTTTTCATACAAATTCTTAGTAGCTAAATGTCAAGAGATAAGTGGTTCGCCGTGTCAGCTAGTAAATATCAAAATACGTTTTAAGCGGGCGATGTCGCACGCAATAGCTAGTCAGTTATAAAATAGTACCTAACAGCGCTGTGTTTGTCGAATGTGATTGGAAAAAATATGAAAGGATTGGATTGTTAAAATGATTCCGAACACAAGTGGTTTTTCAATTCTTTTTGTCGGTCATCTGTTCTTCTTTTGTATGTTGATATATTTCCATTATTTTGTTTGTTTTTGTATTTATCTGTGTGTTTTCACGAGATTATATATTTGGAAATCCATCAGATTGTTTTCTTTCCAATATCATATAAATAACAACTATATTTCATTAATTAAGCACGTGGATATAAAACGAAAACTGCACTGCACAAAACGAACGATACTATCTCTGACTACACATAGCGTCTGTGTTTAAAGTATCATGCCCACCATCTTTATGTGTGGCAATCTGTAACTGTGGGATTCCGAAGACGTTTCTTACCCTGCATAACACCTTTGTAGAATCAGTTCCGGGGGTGGTATTTCCAAACAAATGTGACTTAAGAACCTGCGAGAAAAGAGCGTACTCATTCCATAAAGGTCGGCAACGCATTTGTAATAAGTACTCCTAGTGTTGCGGGTGTCCGTGGGCGGCGGTGATCAATTTCCATCAGGTGTCCCACTTGCTCGTTTGGCTCCTCTTATATAAAAAAATAAAACCTACTAATTTAATAAAAAAAAGTTTGATCTTTCGTAATATTTTGTATATCGTTTTGTTTATTTTAATTTATTTAATGTATTACCCCGTGTCACATGCACTCATAAGAAACTAAGGATACCTACATCACGTGTTAAATCCTTTTAAGTCGTTCAGGTTTTCTCAGGGTACCTAGGAACATATTTCTAGACAATCGTGAAAATCGTGTTAGTTACACTTTTATTACTCATAAACGTCTGAATCGATTTGGCTGAAAATTTACGGGGAGGTAGCTCAGAACTAGAAGACGGACATAAGATTTTTATCCCATTCGGCCGCAAGGAAACTAAAATCTTTTTTTAATTTTTTATAAAAACCGAACGGATGAAACGAAGTTCGCCGGAACAGCTAGGATAATATAAAGGTAAGTCGTGTTAGTTACACCAGATATAACTCAAAAACGGCTAAACGGATTTGGATGAAACTTGATGGCAAGGTAGCTTAGATCCTGGATTCGGTTCGACTGAAATCAAACTAGGAAAAAAATTTAATTTTTATCACACAAACTGAACGCGTGGAACGAAGTTCTCCAAAACAGCTAGTCTAATATATATAAATCTCGTGTCACAATGTTTGTCCTCAATGGACTCCTAAACCATTTAACCGATTAAAATAAAATTCGCACACCATGTGCAGTTCGATTCAACTTGAGAGATAGGATAGCTTACATCTCAATTTATCGCGGGCGAAGCCGCGGGTAACAGCTAGTGGATTATAAAAATATCCACGCGCATAAGTACCACTCGTATGGTCAATGTGGCTATTACTCTTTCTGATTTTAACATACAAATACTTGAAAAATATAACGCCCCTTCTAAACCAATCGGGTAAGTCTAGAAGCAGCTACGGTTTCTTCAGTGATTAAAAACAATATTATATAATAAGACGTAAATACATAAGTGGGCGATGTCGTGACCTTGAACTAACTTTACAAAAAAATACTTCGCTACATCAAACCTCGCATCAATATGTAAAGCCACCATTAAACAACAACATTTATAATGACGTTCGCTCCCGCTGATGGCTTTAAACCGCAATGTGCATGCTTTTAAAGGATTTCATCCTTTTGTGATATATCGTCCTATTTCTCATAGAGCTGGGAGCACTCTGCGGTGGGTTATATCGATAAACGATCTGCAATTATATTTAATAGCTGGTAATTGCCAGAAACATTGGGAAGCCTGATTTTGATTGTAAGATATTGATTTATTAGGACATGGATTCTACCATTATAATGGACTTCATGCATACAGCGACTTCATCAGCAAAAAATAGTTACATTTTTATACAAACTTTCATCCCCTTTTAGTTCTTTGGGACTTTATTTTTGAAAAAAAAAATAACCTGTGCTTAAGAGATATTCACATCAATTTTTTTAATTTAGAAAAAGCAACAGACAGACAGACTTTCGCATTTATAACATTAGTATGGACTAGCATGGATATTGCGTGTTAGTCTTTGCTCCGTCAGACAACTCGTAATACACAAGCCAAAGGATACTCTACTATGATGGAGTACGTTTTCACCCACGCCCGCTGCGTTTACGGACCCGCGGCTTCTGCAGAATGTAAATCTATATGAAACAAGTAAAAGCACATTTCATGAAGCGTTTTACACCCACAGCGCCCGCGGTTGCTTGCGGTTCCCGGTCGCGGTCGCACGCCGACAGAATCGTATAAGTTTGCAAGCGACGATTTCAACCGCGATGACTGTGTGACCGCAAAAATTACCGGCCTCGTGAGTCTTGAAACAAAACCGCAGTTCCACGACCGCAGCGGGCGCGGGTGTAAGCCGCTCCGTGAGTTCTTAACCTAAGTCGTTAAATAAAATTTATCGACTTTTTCTTGATACTCTTAATATAGGTAGGTAGGTATATAAAAATATTAAAAAAGGTAGGTACTCACTTTCCGGATTGTCAATCAACCTACGACTAACCGAAGACACTAAATGATAGGTGACAAGCCTATCGCCAACTGGATACATATCCAATCCCGGGCAACGTTATTGCTTATTAGTAAATTGATAATACGCATTTTATATTTTGTTGTTATTCCACACGAGGATTGAACCTGGGACCTCAAGAAGTCAAGTCCGATTAAGGACCGCTAGACTACAGAGGCGATCAATATATATTAATTATCAGTGTGTAATCCATATGTGTAATAAATACCCAAAAGTCACAACAACTTTTTAATTTATAACACAACATATCTTCACGCCAAGTCCCTTACGGGGTAGGCAGAGAGTATCGAGTGCCAGACCTCACGATCCTGACAAACCTGTCTTGCTTCCTTCACATTCATAACCCTTTTCATACAAATTTGCGAAGCGAAGCGTAGAGAAGCATCTGGCTGTTGGTCAGAAGGTTTTCTGCGGTTTTGTGGATCTCGAAAAAGCGTTTGATAGGGTTGTACGTAAGGAACTTTGGGACATTTTGCCAGATTATGGGATAGTCGGGTCCCTGAGGCGTGCGGTGCAGTCGATGTATTTAGACTGTAAAGCATGCGTGCGGGTGGATGGCAACATATCACCTTGGTTTGATGTTAATATTGGCGTCAAGCAGGGTTGTGTGTTGTCAGCGCGCTTGTTTATCTTATATTTGGACAAATGTCTTCAAAGGTTAAGATCATTGAATGTGGGAAAGCGTATGGGTGACCAAGTGGTGAACTGCCTGCTTTATGCAGATGATGCTGTACTTTTGGGCTCTACACCATCTGAGCTGCAAACACTGGTCACAGTTATGGAGATTGTAAAGAAAGGGGCTTACATTTGAATGCGATGAAAACCAAAATAATGGTGTTTGAAAGAGACGTAGTCAGAACGGATGTAAGAGTTTTGGTTGATGATGTAGTGCTGGAACAAGTGAATGAAATTGTATATCTTGGTTGTGCTTTTAACAGGGATGGAAGGTACACCGCGGATGTAGAGAGGAGAGTGAGTGTAGGGAATAGTGTGAATGGAGCGTTGGGTAAGCTATTCCAAAGCGAGGTTTTAAGTCAAAAAGCTAGACTCGCTTTGCATAATTCTGTGCTTATTCCAACGTTACTGTATGGAAGCGAGAGTTGGGTATGTCAGAAAGAGCATGAAAGTAGGATAAATGCGGTCGAAATGAGAGCACTACGGAAAATCTGTGGTGTAACGCTCGCTGACCGCATTCGTAACAGTGAGATCCGAGAAAGAGTGGGATTGAAAGAAAGTGTAGGTGTTAAAATGCGAAAGGGCATGCTCCGCTGGTTCGGTCATGTGGAAAGAATGACAGATGAAAGATTGACAAAGCAGGTATACAATGCGAATGTGGATGGATGTAGGTACCCGGGGAGACCAAGGCTGACATTTCACGATCAGATCAATCGGATATTATCCGAGGGTGGTGTCAAGAGTCTCCGAATCCGGCGTGTTTGTTATTACGATTATTATATTGATATATTACGATTTTGATGTGAAACATCTATAGCCGCACGTAAAACCGATCCCTGGCGTGACGACGCATGCCGTGGCGACGCGTCGCCACGCTATAATGATATTATATATATATATAGTCTATATGCGGTAGTGTGTACGGTGTGGCTGTGTGTGTACTGATTAAACGAACTAAGTAGTCATGATTTGAAATAAATTAGTAAATTTTTGTATTTAATGAAAATAAAAGTTTATTCAATAAATGGTCATCGTTATCTAAAAAAAACGTAACATTTTATTTTACCATTATGACATATTTAGTTTCTATCACAATCTGTTAATTTGTTTATTGTTATACGATGTTTCGTATCTGCCAGGCGTCCCGTAACCCCAACTCACATTTTTAAGTTAAAATGGCTATACAACTGGTATAGCCATTTTAACTTAAAAATGTAAACAATGTTAGCATCGATTATAGTATGTGATCAGACACCTAAGATGCAAACGCCATTTCGGTAAGAGACTACCGTGGTCTATAGACACCATAAATGTTGTAGGTGCATTGCTGTTTTGTGGCAGGGTTATTACGCCAGTTGTGTAAATCTACCGGCTACCCGTCCATCCCAAACATGACACCGTCATTATGGCAGCAGAAGTAAGTAAGCCGGTAAATCACTTCATGGACGAGTTATAATACGGCACCTTTCCACCAGTGCTCTCGTTTCTTGGGCTGCCTGGCAGGAAGTTAGATTTTCTGTTCTCCCAGATTCTACGTAGAAGACCCGGACGTACACGGGAAATTATATACATATAAACATACATATCTTCACGTCAAGTCCCATACGGAAAAGGCAGACGACACAGAATACCCAATCTGACAATCCTGGTAGACCTGTCTGGCTTCCTCCATATTCATTACCCTTTTCATACATACACGCCGGAACATACAGACATTCATGCAGGATGGATTGTATATCTGCAATGTCAATCTTTCATCTGTCATTCCTTCCACATGACCGAACCAATGGAGCATGGGACATCATTTGGAGAAGGACATAGGTTACGTTTTGTCCCCAAAGTAAAATAACATAAGCAAAACCGCATAAAATAGGGTGTGCAAAATAATTAAGCAACTGTAAAAAAACGTATAAATGGTGTTTACTTTCGACAATTTAACACTTTTATTCGCAAGGAAATTAACGCACACATCGATAAATGAGCGTAGGTGTCAGGTTCATCTTAAGTTAGGGTAATGAATACGTGACTTATCTTCAACTTGCAGCCCGAAGTTATGATGTTCGTGTCTTCAAAATGTCTACACGCGCTCATACAGCCACATCCCTATATGTAAACATTTTAATTTAATAAGCAAGTTTCAAGTTTATTAAGTCATACATTGTATTAATAATTAAGTAATATAATTTAAGAGCTATTGTAAAAAAATTGCCGGTTTTTTTCAAATTAATTAGGTACAGATTTTTTTTCAGCGGTAGTAATTTGTTAAAATCACTTTAAAGATCATTAAAGACTTAATTAAATCACGCTGTTTTTATTATTTTTCATTTAGTTGCCGGTTAAATGTTATTTTTACAAAAGTACCAATTCAAATGTTTTAGATCATGTAATTTTTTTAACATGAAATTTCCTATGTTATTTATTTCCTTCATAAAGTTATGATTTTATTCAAAATTTACAGAAATAGTAACAAACTTGATAAACGAACTAGAAAATGTAACATAGTAGTATAACATAAGTACCTTATTCAAAAGTATTTTGTGTATACCGTTTTCTTTTCGAAGCGGCTACCCGGATCTATTAAATCTTCTTCCTTTCTTTCTTTAGGTCTTGGCTTTCACGTTAGTATTTTGCCATTAGTCAAGTAGAAATTTGCATTAAATTTACCAAAATCGATATTCAATTATAATTAATCGTAAGTCATAAGTCATCAATAAGTTATGTCAGGGTCTTGGGTAAAGTGCTGGCCTCATTACTCAAGCTCGTGTAGTGAGATTTGGCCGCAACGATGAAATACACGATACGCTAGTTTCTGCATGATTATTTTATTTGTGACCTTTCACTGAATAAAATTGTACAAAATGCCACCAAAAGTGTCTAATTTAAATATAAACACGAAATTCAATAATTATGAAAAAACTTCGATCATATTTTCTCTCGATAGCGCCAAAACTTTCTATTAAATCTTATTAAACATTTTTTAACCTGACTGCGCCTCCTGACTCCTGCGGCAAAGTTAAATAACTTATTATTAAATAACTAGGTAAGTACATAGGTAGAGCCTCGAAAAACAGTATTAACATTTAAATTTTAACAATTAAAATTATGAAACACGTCGTCATTGTAGAAAGCTTAGGACAATTCAACATGTTTATATACAAAATTTCCCATTGTAGCCTCTTTGGTTTTTATAAAGTAGTATGTTTGAACTCGGGTATTCATTTATATGTACATCAAATTTCACCAAAATCGGTCCCGCGGTTTAACCGTGAAAACAGACGGACAGACTCACACGTTTTAGCCGTAATTTGTTTGTGTTTTTGTACAAACGTGATAGCTATATTTAATTTCCCAAAGAGGCACCTATTCATTTGTCAAAGCAAAAGTTATCAATGTGATAAGCGTTTTAATTATATAGTTTTCCTAGGTATGTTTCACAGACCAATTAGAGTACTACTTACCACTGACTGCCATCTGGGGAACAAATATTTTTGCCATTACGGGTCAAAGCTGACAATACACGACAGTTACTTTTTTATGCAATGGGAATTTCTAAAGACAAGAAAGCATGGCACGTTATGCCTAATTTCGAATTTTGTAGCATACACATCCACCATACTTCAAATTTTTTTTTTTGAAAACAAACAGTTAATTTCGTAATTAATAAAACGAAGTAGATATTTGTTCAGACGTTTGTTTTTAAGCATTCTTAAAGTTTTCAAATGTTGCACTTTTGCACATTAGGTAATACACGATTTTGTAGACGGAAAACATCTGTGTCATTTACAATTTTCTTATTACACTGCGACAATTTATTATTTAGAACCTTATCAAATAGGAAAAAATAGGGAATGGTCGAATTGTTCTTCTTTATACTCGTCACAGTTAATAAAATTAAATTAATACTTAGAAATTACAGCACATTTTATAGAATAGAAAAGATTATTTTTATGTGCATTATTTCCAAGTATTCATTTGTATCGTTAACAATTGTACCGAAATACCTAACCTTAGGATGGGTAGTTTAGTTGGTTCTTGCCATCAGTATATTCTTATTGAACTATCCAGTCATGGACACTGCTGGTATTAACTCGAATTAGGCTGTGCCTACAATTTGGTCACTCACTTATTTTTAAAATTTTTAATATTTCATAAACAACCCATCCTGCAATGTAAGCACCAGAATGAACATTCACCTGTTCTGTTCGGGCCTGTTCTAACACCATTTCCATATTTTTCTGAAGCGGTGGACGATCCGGCTCACCGCTTCTATTATTTCGAAGCAACGATTTTAAATTTATCATTTGGTCTTTATCATTTATTTATTTTAGGCTCTTACCTGACCAAAATAGTTTTCCAAAGGGTCCGAGTTAAAATACATCGGCCTCATTATTTTTAAATTAAAACATTCAAAAAACTGCCACAATCTCATAAAACTTTATAATATTCATTATTTCAATTTTTTTGAAATATGGCACAGATTTTTCATTGGGAATCAATATATTTGATTTCATTAAGTCTTTAAAGGGCTTGTCAAAATTCATGAGGTCGTGAATTGTCACTAACAGCAATTCCTAACTCTTTTCCCTTATTTTTCTTTATTTTGTTTGTATAATTATATACAATATTGAATTATATTATTACCGTACATCTATTGCCTTTTTTATTTAAGTTTTCTTTTACCAAAACTTCATAAAATTCAAAATGTAAACATGATTGTGAGACAGACCATGACTGTCTAGGCAAAAATTACATAAAGTTTTTATTGCAAATGAATATTGTTTCTAGATAGGTAGTCTACGAATGAGTAAGATGTCCTTGTACAATTGATATTTGGCTTAGGCTAGGTCCCAACAAAATAACCAACATCATTTTATGATTATTTCAATTCAATAGTTGGCTGGGACTTTCAGTTTGTAAATGTAAATGGTATCAAATATAACAACTGACAACTATTTAAAGGTATTAACTGTAAAGACGTACTCAACGCCAACCTGCAGATTTTTTTAGCTTATAGAAAATACTTACATGAAGCAGAAACCTTTTTAAACTCAATGTAGCTTTTCATGCTAAGACTCTGAGAGTACTTGTTTTCAGCTGCTTTTCGATGCCGAAATGCAACCATACACTCAGAGTCCCACCAGGGATGAGATGGGATTTTATGTTGACCGGAATTTTTACCGCGATATGTGTATCTACATACACTACTAACAAGGAGCACATGTGCTCTTTGGGGATATAAGTAGTATTGTAAATTATAATTGCAACTACATTTATATTTGGACTTTATTGATTTATTGCCGTCGTTAACCTGCTTTGCCGTCGTCTCTGTAGTCATTTTTGAAGATATAACAGTAAAACTTTGTATTCAGACATTTAATGAGGAACGAAAGAACATAGGCCACTTTTTATAGCGAAAATTGGGGGAGGAAATTGGGGTAAAAACAGGTGATGAATGTTCATATGGAAAATCGTCATTTTTGAAGATATTACAGTAAAACTTTGTATTCAGACACTTTATTAGGAATGAAAGAACATAGGCTCCTTTTTATAGCGAAAATTGGGGAAGGAAATTGGGGTAAAAACAGGTGATGAATGTTCGTATGGAGAATCGTCATTATTGTAACTATTACAGTGAAACTTTGTATTTAGACACTTAATGAGGAACGAAAGAGCATAGGCTATTTTTTATAGCGATAATTTAATCAAAAGTATGCTTATCAACCTTATTATAAAAGAATATAGAGATGGAAACGTGCAAAACCACGTCACCGCTAAATGTGTTTAGTATAAACAAATTAATTTTCCAAATTTTTCTCTTAATAAAATGAACCGAAACTCGCCTTTTATGACTAAGTTGGTATGAAAGCAGTCTATATTTTTTTGTAAGATCTCGGAACCAAAATATCGCATCGCATCGCGATAGCGACGCGACAGCGATGCGTCAGCGATGCGATAGCGATGCGACAGCGATGCGACAGCGATGCGACAGCGATGCGACAGCGATGCGACAGCGATGCGACAGCGATGCGACAGCGATGCGACAGCGATGCGA
>NJDC01009989.1:93808-104157 GCA_002245475.1 Calephelis virginiensis
TAGATGAGCTTGAATAACGAAGCTACCGCTTTACTCAAGACCCTGACATCACTTTGTATATAGTGACTTATGACTGTTAAAAAAAATTCGGAAGACATGGCAGCATGGCTTAAAAGTAGTCTTAGCCGCCCGCAGAAAGAGGCAAATTAACTAATAATAGAGAAAAAAAAAAGTTTCATTCATGTGTCAGTCAGGGTCATCGTTCAAAATGGCGCTACGACCAACATTTCGTTATACGTAGATTTTCAAGCGTGGTATGTTTATAGGAGAATTGACATGTAGTTATTTTCTTATTAATCAACCTAATTTCCTAAAAAACTTTGTTTTTATAATAATGGAAGACAAATAAGCAGACGAATTTCCTGCTAGTAAGAAATTCACGCCGCCTAGATACGCCAAAGGTGGTAATTTGTGCATTGCCAACCTGAGCCCAGGATGTTAGGCCTCGAGCAATAGTAAGTTTACCGCCTACCTTGCCCTCCGAAACGGGACACGTCAATGCCAAGCGTTGGACATTATAGCGGCAGGAATAAAATTAATGTAACGTTTCCTTTTTCCAGATATAACGTGTACGTGTGCACCAACTTCTATATTACACATTAACTAAATTAGCATAAGTGTCAGATACAAAGTTAGGGTAATGAATACGTGACTTATCTCCAGCTTGCAGGCGGAAATTCCTTTTTAAATTTCTACTCGCCTTTAAACCAATCATATTTTAGGTAAACGTTTAACTATAATTGAGTTACTTTTAAGTTTAGGTGTACTTGACTATTTCTTTCAAATTATTCTATTAAATCATTAGTAGTTATTGTCACCATAACAAACGATTTAAAAAAGCAATATTATTCATTCTGTTAGCAAAAAAAGTTTTGGGTGTATAACACCTTCTCCAAAAAAAAAAATCCCTTCGGGCTTTTAAAAATAATAACAAGGGCCATAACAAACACTTTCTAAAACATTTAAATAATAACAAACGCTGTATTTTTCTTGTATTTTATTAAATCAAATAAATAAATAAATATCCCTGGACAAGTAACACAAATTGAATCTAGCCCCAAAGTAAGCAAATTATATGCTTGTGTATTGGGTGTTAGTCAAAGATTCTAATGTACATAGAAATACTTTAATAGATACCAGAATAAATTAGATGTTAAAAATACTTAGATTATTTAGAAATATAATGATTTTGTACAATTTGTGGTTAAAGGTAGGACTGTGACAAAACGTCCTAAAGAATGTACAACCAAAAAAATCAAGCTCTTATTAAATCATGAATAGACCCCACCACCACACACACCCACCATCACCACCCATTTATTACGCTTTCATTTAAAACTGTACACGCATATTCCATCATACCCTGAAGCTCTCCTCCGGTTGTACGAATATTACTAAGAAAGGACCACTGTCTTTAAGAGAAGACCAAATAGTTTCTACTCTCTTTTCATAGCAATCTTTTTTATCATCTATAATGTTATCCTTAAACGAAGTTTTTGAGCTTTCCAATCGCTAAGTCGAAAAACGAATTAGAGTGCGTTAGTTACCAATGTAATTCGACTTAAACTAATTTAAGCGCTAGATAACATTTTTAAGACGAATGTAAATTCATATTATGTCAGTATAGCCGGAGGTCGTCCACTGCTGGACATAGGCCTCCTCCAAAGAGCGCCACTAGTCACGGTCACCAGCCGCTTGTAACCAGCGGCTCCCTGCGACTTTGACCAGATCATGAGTCAACTGGGAGGGAGATTGTCTAACACTACGTCCTCCGGCGCGGGGCCGCCACTCGAGAACATTTCTTCTCTAGCGGTTATCGGATCTGCGAGCAATGTGGCCTGCCCATTGCCACTTCAGTTTGCTGACTTTCTCTTGCGGATCACCAGTACTACGGATCATATCTCGAAGAGAAACACCGAGTATAGCTCTGTCCACAGTACGCTGAGCGACTCTGAGCTTATTTAAGAGAAGGAAGTGTTTTTATCAAGTTAAAATTTTTGTGTTTTTTCTCTCTGATTTTGTATATTTGGTACCTACATATTTGATCTCTGTTAGCCTAAATATTGACTGGGAGAAATTCCTGGGAGAAAGAAAAATTCATACAGCAGTAACTTCGCTTTTTGTACTCACATTTTTTATTTATGTACAAAGTTTAAACAAATCAATCGATAAATAAATTCGATATAATTGTAAAATATAACTCACCATCATAACACTGAATTTTTAGTTGATTTTCGGTAATCAAGCACAAAGAAACCGCAAAAAACTAACTAAAAGAAACTAAATTTCAATAAGTAAGTCATTTATAGTAAACAAAAATTAAGTATTTTCATCGATTTTCTGAGGATTTTAACATATACAGACTTAGTTGCAACAGGACGACATTGAAAGTATGCATACCTATGCACAAATACTACTAAAAAATACTATAGATAATAATAATAGATACTTATTAAAGAAAGGACGGGTTGCACTCCGGGAGTGTTGGCAGAAGTGAAAACTTGAATATTAACGTTGTGCATTTTTGATATTTTGGAATGGTTAGGGAATAACTTTGCACGAATTTCTTTGATTATCAGTATGAAAGTACTATCATTTATGCACAAATATTATTTTCAGATCAATAACCTGCGTTTGGTATGACAAAAACTCGCTAAAGTAAGACTTCGTGACAGTTAGGAGCGTCGTCATATTATCTGTATAACAAACATTGCTCGTCTACACATAAAGTTTATTTTCAAGATGGAACAAATATGCAATGTCTGTTGATATTATGCGTATCTGAAATAATGTTGTTTTCTGAGAACGTAATGGTAGGTATATTGCAGCGTATTATCCATTGCGAATCCTATACTCTTCGGAAATATCCAAGCAATACAAAAACAGCAATGAATCTACGTTTCATTTTAGACCTCGCGCAAGCGCTCTGCACCGTCTTACTAGAGCATGCGCCCTGCGCCGTCTTACGATCTGACGCGAGTTTAGAAGTTTTTACCCATTCCAAAAATAAGTGCGCTACGCCGCAAAGAAGTTTTCACTTCAAAAAATCGGTTAAGGGATTGCAGATTAATCGATTGAACTGATATACATAAGAAAAGGTAGAAGTCGAACATATGACTTCCTCTTCTCTTTAAAGTCATTTAAAATTCATGTAAGATTACAATTACTAACACTTTCCGTATTACAGTGTAACGAGAGACAGTTTTCGAATCGACTACATGAAAACCTCATGCTAGGGACACTGATCACTTTGTACGTACTTCGCACGCCGCCATTACGGGATTCATTAATTTTTCACACCCGGGTCTCGACACATAACTCAAATTCGTTGCCACAGCGGCACCGGTGACCCCTTTGGCTTCATATAAGGCACTCAAACGACAAATTTCTCTAATTTTTGTTCATTTTAATTCAAATAGGTAAATTTTAAAATGTTTCAATATCTACAAATGTCCTATGGCTAGGAGATATATATCTTAGAAATATATCAATATTTGGTTTTACAAATACGTAAATAATATCAATATTTTATTTATGTATTTGTAACAAAAATAATGGAACTTGTGTCAGGGATCTTACTGGACGTTAGGAAAACGACTTCAAGCCACCGTTTTAATAAATCTTATTAGGTCTGCTGGGGAAGATGATCCAAGTTTCTTTAGAGACAGTATTTGACATAACGGATCCATAACAAAATATCTTTGTCGTGTAAGTACTATTTTTTTAATTACAGTATATAAGTCGAAAATACATTTAAGCTATGTCTGCCTTAAACTAGTTAGGCATAGATATTGGGAATCGTAGAAATTTCCTAATGATTTATTTCCTCGTGGACTTAAATGTACTCAAATATATCAAGCAATTTTGTAGGGATTATGTTTATTCACCACTGATCGCTTGTCCCCTTTCCACACACCGCCATTACTGTAACCCTAACACAAACATTTTTCGTTATCGAATAGAGACACTCGAAAACAAAACATACGAATATAAAAGGATAATTCATATCTGCGCATTGCAGTTCGCAGTGCAGGAATCTTAGATCACTTGAATACATTTTATACGGAACAACGCACACTATGCTTGGCCGCCAGCCGGGGTTTTTTGCGCGACGGATTTCCTACCTGATCACCAAACACTAGAAAGAGTAAAAGTGTAAAAACAGAAGGCTAATGAGTAATGACATTTTACAGCAAAAGTTTTGTACGATAGAGGTGTCACCTTCCGTACGTGACGATTTTAAGGTAGAGTTACCACTCTTCTTTTTTCTCTACTCTTTGGTAACTACTGAAAAAAAAATTGCTAATGCTTCGCGTTGCGGTGCGCCCCGATCCGACATGCTTCACCCCTTCCCAATGTGCGCTTTCCTTTAAACGTTACCTTCTACTTCATTCACTAGGTGGTAGAGTTTCGCAGCGACTCGTCCGGATTGGCACCACCGCCTTACCTATTCCACTAACCATAACATCCAATGCTTGCCGTTGTCGTGTTCCGGTTCGGAGTGTAAGGTAGCTGGTAAACTTACTTTTGCTCGAGGCCTAACATCCCGGCCCCAGGTTGGTAACTCGACAATATCACCTTTGGTTACGCTAGGCGTCGTGAATATCTTACCATCAGGAAATCCGTCTGCTTGTATGCCTTCCATTATCATAAAAAAAAATCTTGTAGCATATAACATTCTCATAGGGATTCCCTTCTGATGAATAGTACCTGCAAAATAAGACTATACTCTTTGGTATTGAGTGACAAAAATCTTCAGATGCAATGCGGCCCAGCCCACCTAAGTATACTTTAGAACGTGATGAGCGCCGACCAGACGCACTCTGCCTCGTCAACAATGTGCGCTATCCTTAATTCAGCCATCTTAACAAATAAAAACTTAAAAAAGCTTTTATGCGCCCTATTGCAAAAAATCCACTTACGTCCACTACATTTTTGATCCAATTTTGTTGAGTTTCATCGTAAATAATTCGAAATCCAGAAATCTTCGTGCTAGGCCTACTAAACCAATTAATTTTTCACATCCGGCCCTTAGCACATAATTCACATTCTCAGCTCCCTCGTAGCGACGGCACAGGTGACCACTTTTTCGTTATTTTAAGCAATTGAGCGACCAATTTCTGTAATTGCTGTTTTCGTTTGATTCAATTATAATCCGATATATTACTATGACAAAAGGAAATTTTATAACTGATTCCGAAAAAAATAATATAGCCGGAAGGGTGTAAAAATTCGCATAGTAGGTTCAGTTTATATTTGCTAGAGCTAAAATTGAATGTTATAAAGCACTAGGAACACATTGTTAAAAGTCATTGCACGCACTATACACAAGCGTCTGACACATAAACACACAAATGTGTTTGTCTGTGTAACGGTTGCTGGTCGTATTCGTAGCAGTGAGATCCGAGAAAGAGTAGAATGGAAATAAAATGATGATGTTAAAATAAGAAAGGGCCTGCATCGCTGGGTCTGTCACGTATAAAATAATGCCAGATAAAAGATTTACAAGGCAGATATACAATTTGAATATGTGTGAAGATGCCCGGGAAAACCTAGGTTGGGATTCCGCGGTCAAATTACTGGGGTTTTATCAGAGGGTTGTGTCGAGAGTCTCCGAATAGCGTGTTTGTCTGAGATTAATGGTTGTGGAGAAAGCCAGGCAGATCTGCCACGATCGTGTCACTTGGCACCCAATGCTCTCTGCCTACTCCGTAAGGGACTTGACGTGAATGTATATCTCTTATTTATGCAGAAGTCTTTAGTTGAACTAGGATTCCTAACAGTATTATACCTACTTTTGTTCACTACATTGTATCTACTTTTTTTGTAAAAATAAAGTAGGTATACAAAATATTGTTTCCTAGCCAATGCTAATAACCAAAATAAACAGTAGTAGATGTATATCACTATCTCAACATTTACAGTAAGATTTTTTCAGTGATGAATGCAAAGTGGCAGGAAGACTGAAATAAAGCGATCCAATAAAAATAAAAAAATATTTTTGATTGCTTTGAAGCTTATGAAGCTTTTAAGAAAGTGGCTAGGCTAGGTGCGAGTCGGACTTGCTCTTGAAGGATTCCTTAATAGCAAGCATAGATTGATAAAAGGTATACATCGAAATAAGCAAGTGATATTTGACTAGATGCTACAAAATACCACTACAATTCCTTCCTTTTCCATGAAAAAAAACGTTTCCTAATTTTCATAATATGTATATAATTAAAACCTTTGTTTTCTTTAAAAAAATATTTTATTTTAAAAAGTTTTTATTGAGTTTTAAATTACTTACATCTTTTAAAAAAAGTTTTACTTTCTTATTTTAGAAGTCGGAAGAGGTATAACACATTTTACTATTTTGGAAGTACCTATCTATTTTCAAACAATTACCGTTTTTTATTACTTTTTAGCATTAGCGTTAGCATTTGCTATTAATCAAGTTCAAATTGGCATCAAGTTACCCGATTTATCAAGATCGGACTTTGATTAATTAAAATTAGTCATTAGTCGTCAAAGAAAGTCATGTTTTTAGCCCTGCCTTGAGTATAGCGGGTGCCTCCTTACTCAATCTCATTTAGAAGATTTGGTGCGAACGAGGAACGATACCTACATTAATTTCTTCATTGTTACTTCGTTTGTGCTCTTTGGCTGAATAAAATTGTATAAAATGCCACCATAATTGAATAACTTCACTCAATATAAATACGAAATTCAATAATTACGAAAAAAACTATCATATTTTCTCTTGATTGCGCCAAAACACCCCTATGAATATGAAGTTATTCTTTTTTTTAAGTTTTGGCATTCACGTTAGCATATTGCCATTAGTCAAGTAGAAATTTGCTTCAAATTTACAAAAATCGGTAATAAATTATAATTAGTCAAGTAGTAATTATAATAAGTCATGTCAGGTTCTTGACTAAAGCGGTGGCCTCATTACTCAAGCTCGTATAGTGAGATTTCGCGGCAACGAGGAAATACACGATACGCTAATTTCTTCATGATTATTTCATTTGTGCACTTTCACTTAACAAAACTGTACAAAATGCCACCAAAATTGACTAATTTCACTCAATATAAACACGAAATTCAATAGCTATGAAAAAACTTTGACTATCTTTTCTCTTGATGTGGCCAAAACTCCAAGTTTGAAGTTGACTATAAAATGCATTTCTAAACGTCAATATCATTTTCAAAGACATATAAAGACTAACATAGCCTAAAAGTAAAAAAAATGTTATGTTTTAAATAAAACCCTTTTTTATTTAACTTTCAATTCCGTGTATTGCACGCCCCTTATACCGACCCAAGAAGGAGGAAGTTACCAAATTTACTGTCTTTTTTGTATGTTTGTTACGCCATTACTGACTAATCATGAACAAATTTTGATAGATCTTTTTTGGGAAGATAGCTCTTAACTCCCAGGAGATCGCATTTAAAAGTTATCACAATCGGGGTAATGACTTTCGAGTTATATTTAGTTTAATAATAATGTACCCTGATATCGTCTTGAACAATATCGTCCTTTCAAAAACAAAACGGTCAAATACCAATTAATAAATACATTAAGTCGGATTTTTGCAGGTTCACTGAAATTACACTTTAAATCTATACATCTATCCCATACAAATTTCTTATAGTCTGTTTTTCTACACTTTTCCAATTATGTAAGCAAACACTAAACACAGAAAACCAACAAAGTTTTATATTAATTTTGCGCACTGAACTAAATATTGTGTGTTTCACGTAATTATAATTTATTAACGGTACGTTTAACACTAAAAACTGTATCAAATTCATTTTCACTGCCTACTTTTTCGGGGATATGGGCATGAAGATACCTTTTGAAATTTACAAAAACATATCAAAAATTAAAATCAATCAGCACAGATAAATGACACAATACAAACTTGACACACAGAACTTTAGATTGTCTGTGGAATTGATAGACATGAGCAATTGTATTCGAAAAATAACAGTTTTAAAATTAAAAAAATATATATTTTGGAAAAGAGTTTAATGTTGATTTATAGAAGGCAGAATTGGTGTCTTTTTTTGCTAAATAAAGGCTTCCAATCAATTCTAACCTAATACAATGTTTTATTGCAACATTCGAAAATGCAACATAAAAATTTAAATGTCAATTAAAATTATCGATTGCGTAGAATGTTAATAGTTATAAACCTCAATTTTAGCTTATTTTTGTAGCAATAAAATTGTTTCGAATTGTTATGATGTTACATTTATTTTAGGAATACTTTTACGGAGAATGAATTTATTTGCACAAATAAAAAGTAAACTATGAAATTGAAAATACACAAATGATTGGATTCCTTTTTTCGAGATAAATACCCTAAAATAAGAATGAATAATATAATATATTGAAGTTATACTTCTTTTGGCGCGTTAGGAAAAAATTATGAGGGTAAATTTTTACGATGCGCGCGCACACCGTCACGAAAAACCGACATAATGAAGTTAGCTATGAAGTTAGCTATAGATAACATTTTAGTTTTTAAAAAGATTTTTATCTTATTACCCCGAAGAAGTATAACTTCTAACGCGTGTACATAAGTACACACACACTTTTTTTATAATTTTGCAATCTTTTTGATATTAACTATTGATTGACAGAAAATAATAGTTTTTTATAAAGCAGAAAATTAAATCGATTACAGGTAGTAATCGATTCTAACGAATAGTTACTAGTAAAGCTATTAAAGTACAATTATATGACGTGATGTTCTGGTCAACAAGATTTATTTGAACATCGATACAAAATAATAATAATCGTTTGCTGTCATTAGTCTGGTATTCGTCAAATATTATGAGTGGTTAAGTGTTAGGATTTTTTACCCTATTTGTTTATGCTACTAGACTTGTGTTTACTTTGTGATTAGGATCTTTTTATTATCTGGATTAACATTAAATTGGCCACTCTTTAAGTTGATTTAACTGAAGTAGCGGGAGAACTAAGTGATGAATACTCGGATACTGATGACTATACTATTTTATATTGCTCGTTTCGTATCCATTTTATATTTAACTGCATCCGCGTGGTCGAAAAAAAACACATGTTATACCGATATTGCACTCAGATAACATTTATAGCCCTTTTTTAATTGAAATAAGTTTTTCATGAAAACGAGATCATAATTCTTAAAAAACCTAAATAACATCCAAAACTTGAACTAACTCTGTACCGTGATTAAAACTATAAGTATCTAAAAACGGGAAAGAAGACAAACTAATACACTTTTACATTTGTAATAATATCATTCGTTGACAATAGTGACAATAAATATCATTCATTCAATTTATTTTCTCATACTCGTTCAATAGATCTTTCTAAATTTTTCAACCGTATTGATTATCTATGATCAATAAATGTCACGTACATGTGGAATTCATAAAGGTTCCATTTTTCGCCATTCGAATATGGAACTCTAAAAATAACACTAAGCTAATGGATTTTGCAAGAAGCACTAAAATTATTTCTTTAAATATTTTTTTATTCTATGACAAATACATAATAACTACATCATTTCTTAAAATTCGCAACCCTGAGTTGAAAACTTATTCGTATTTTGTCCTAATGAATATCAAACACATTCATAATCGTAGCTCACCACTGTCATGTTACGATTTTGTTGGGTACTCACAAAATAAATTTTACATTCTAGCCTCAGGGCAGACAACGGGCTAATAATACAAAATACATCTATACTTACATCTATTTAAACTAGTGGTCGACCATAATAAATTTTAATATCTTGTTGATAAGAACGTTCATTATCTTTAACATTATTTTCACTATTATGTTAAAGTTAACATTAACCCTTCATTTCTCAAGACCAACTACTTAGTTTCCAAACGTTTTAGTGCGCCATCTGTGATCTTTTATCGTTATCATCAATGTATTTGTTTGTGTGTGTCAAATGCATGGTAGTGTGGGTAATGTTTTATTTATTGATTTAATGTACTTTATGAGCATTATTATCGAAAAATATTAGCGTTCTGCACTTCTCCTGCACAAAAATTATCAGTGTGCCAAATTTTATGCTCCTGCGTCCGAGCGTCTTTCGTAGAAAGGGGTCCAAAGTTTTGGCATCACGTATTAATATATAGATTCTGTACAAATTACACAAACTGATTCAAACCCAAAATAACCAAGTCATACGCTTGTGTGATAGATGTTAGACAACAATAAAAATACACACAGGTGTACTTGAAAAGATACGAGAATAAGTTTAACTACCAGAACTGGAAAAGCAAACATTAAAATGTTCCTCACACAAATGTCTGTCACTTTCGGGGGAAGTGGTGGGTTATGTGATGCTCCTACTCACTAA
>NJDC01009990.1:8174-31587 GCA_002245475.1 Calephelis virginiensis
CATGAGACTTTTATTGTTAGTTTTAAGAAAATTTAGGTTCCAATAACGATTATCTATCTATGAGTCAATCAGTTTATTCACAAAAGTTTTAGTATGAAAATGTTTATTTAGGCTATAAGTACAAGATTATAACATTGCCCACTACTATATAACACTTAAAATATAGACTTCTGTCGATTTAAAAATAGCAAGGCCATGTTCACCATTGTTAGCAAACCTCTGAGGCGTTCCATTTGTGGTTTGAAGTGCAAGCGAGAGCGACAGAGAGGCACAATCGGCCTCTGTTCTTATAACGTTCTCACGTTCAACTATCGACAGTAAATCAACTTTACAGGCAGCCGCTTTTTTCATGAAACAGCTGAGATAAAGATTCAAGGAGGTATAAAAAGGACTTCGCTTAAACTATTTAAAGAACAGGTGTCAATATGATAAGGCCCTTACTTCTTTCTTCTTTTTTTTATAAATATGGCTTTCAATCGTTTTTCACTACTCATTTAGCCAATGTTAGGTAGACCCTTACATTTAAGCAATATGATTATTTGCCTTCCAGTTTCACGTCAATGCTAACCCACATATTTTAATTGAAATAAGAGTAAATACATCTAGCTACTAACTGCACCAATGGAACATTCTGATTGCTGCCAAAAAGCTATGTCAAAAGTCGTAAAAATTATTCCCGTCTATTAAATATAAAATTGATTATTTATGCCTTGTACATATTCTTAAAATAATATTTAAGCAATAAATACTATTATTCTTTAATTTCTTATAGATAAATATAAATATTTCAACTTTTTAATTTCATAGAAAAAACACATTTTCAATGACAATAATAGATAGGCTGTTTAATGCAATTAGTCAGTGCATTATCTTTTTTAGAAACATAACTTTCGCGGGCTTTCTTATGTCAGATGAACTGTCAAAAAACTACAAAGTGTGAAGTGTGAACTGTGAATTGAAAACTTTTTGTTAACAAATATTTAAATTAAATAGTATTTTTGTTGAGTGCTAATGTAAGTTAGGTAAAATTTATTAAACTATGAGTTCTCTCCTGTCAGCAGAGCTCTCTGCGACATGCAACGCCTTAGGAACATTTAATAAAAGGACTGGAAAGTATATGATTGATGATTTTACTCTAAATACAGTTAAAGATTTAATAAGATATTTACGAAGAGATGGTGAAGATCATGAAATTCGTCAACATTTTGGTCAGACTAAGGTTCTACAAACTGACCTCCTGCCTATGTTAGTTGATCATTGGGAAAATGCTGAACTATTTGATGTCACACTAAGGTAGGACAATTCTTGGATTTCACACAATGGATTTTATTTAAATATATTTATTATGAACTAACTGTTTTCCGCGTGATATGTTAATGGTTTCTTTATACAGACCCTTAGCTATGTTATAATCAAAAATGTTGTAAACGGTAACATAAAGAATATTTTATTATAACAAATGACCATCATTGCATTTTTGGCGAAAATATGCCCATTACATTTTAAAGTTGACTCTCATTGTGGTAAATGCTCTCCAACATTTGTATTACGGAAATACCCAAAGTTAAAAATATAGAAAAGAGATAGAATTAAGTATATCGAAACCATACTATCTTGATATTCCAATTCTTTGACTGTCTCGTTCTGTAGTAACGTATGCTTAGTTGCAAGTTCTTATCACACTTGCTAATAAACATAGATTAGATTTACGTTATAGTCTTTATTGCACTCCAGACATACTAAAAAAAAAGAAAGTAATAAAACTTTATTTTGTTGTTTTATATTGTACTGTTTTTTAACCTTAACTTAGGAAAATTACAAGTAGTTCAACAATGAGTTAGTGGCTTTACTCCCATAACTAATTTGATCAAGACTTAATTAATTTTTACATTATGTTACGCTTAGCTATCTTTAATAATCTTCAGATGCTTCTGGTCTAGCGGTCCAGGTTTTGGACTTGACTTCTTGAGGTTGGATGGGATTGGATTGGTTGGATGAGTTTGGCAATAGGCTTGCCTTTTATCACACTGTGGGACTTAGTGTCTTAGGCAAGTCTTGGGTGCCCTGTTTGCGGCTCTGCCTACCTCTTTGGGGATAGGGGCGTGAAGATACTTACTTCTTTATCTTAATAATTTTTGTGCACTTGTGATGTAGTAATGCAATTTAAGTTGGTTTTCTGCAGTTTCACTGTGCTTATGTAATTTTTAAAACATTATACTGTATGTATATATATATATATATATATAAGACTATGAGTATTTGTGATCTGTGTAAACAGTTTATTTATTGACGTAATACAAAACAAAATGTATTTTAACTAATTAAACTTTGTTCATCCAAATACATAACAGCTCCTACATATCCCCCATATTACTCCTCTCCTTTTTCTGTGTCCTATTATAAGTAGGGTTGATTCTCCTAATTATCACTTAAAAGATAGCCGGTCCTGCATTCTTGGATCTGGTAATTGGGCTTCTATTAAAAACTATCTAAATAAGTTGAGGGAGTATTACATAGCCTTTCTTTTTCTCCCGCAGTCAAAGCTTCTTTATTGCAACATGCTCCTCATCTCTTTTCACAACAAATGACTATTTAGTACTCATTATATAATATGTTACTGAAAAATAATAATAGTGAGTGTTTTCAGGCTTATTGTGAATCTGACAAATCCAGCTTTATTATTATATAGAGAAGAGGTGCCTGTTGAAAAAACAGCTCGTCACAATTATTTACAAATTCTGTCCCATTTGCAATCATATAAGGAAGAGGCGTTTACAAAAGTTGAAAACTGGCAAGTGTTTGCTCAGAAGTTAGCAAAAGTGTTGGAAATAGTAAGTTTTCATTTATTTTAATATCTACCATTTTTAAGTAAAGCATGGTCCAGTTGGCCCATCTAACATCTTATATGTATATCAGAAATATCTCATACATAAACAATAATAATTTGGTGTAGCTTTTAAATAATGTAATAATGGCTAATTCAAAAAGTACAAAAGTAAGTAACCAGGTGAAAGGTTATTATAATTGATAGCGTTACTTTGCGGAATCCATACTTAAATCCAAACAAAATTATTTAATTTGCAATTTCCGGCCAAGAAAACTTATGGCGTATTATGGTGTGACAAAACAGGCAAAATAGTGAGCTATAAATGAATTGGACCTGCTAGAAGTCAAAATCCTCTAATCTCTACACAACACATACCACTAAACTGTTTTATTAGCCTACAATACACACACTACTAAAAACTCAATGTACGTTTCGCTTCGTAACAGAAGCATCATCAGGAGAATTTGACTGCACTCTATGAAGGTCGAGCATGATACCTTATCTGTATAAGTAGCTCACTATTTTGCCTATTTTTCACACCATAATACATATACATTTTTGTGGCAGAAAATTACAAATCAAATAATTTTATTTGGATTAAAGATTGTTCTATAACACATCAAAATCTGTTATGTAGGCTTAAAGTATTTTATAAATTTTAAAGAAAGAAAAAATTTCGCCCCAGACAGGATTTGAACCTGTAACCTTTCGTCTCAAGCCGACGAATGCTCTAACCAATTGAGCTACTGAGGATTCAAGTCCCGTGGCGAAATTTTAAATTCCTTTCTAACCCGTTAACGCGGGTAGTTATGTCCTATAGATACACAATTCTGAGTACCCACCAAAATTTGGCGAAATTTTTTCTTTTTTTAAAATTTATAGAAATTTATCCCAAGCACAGGGCAAGTGCTAAAATAAAAATACGTTAAAGTATTTTATGTTTAAATGAAAATTATATAGTATAATTTATTACATCCAACTGTTTTATATACAGGATTGGTCTGAAAGAGATGAAGATACAGGTCTTATCATAGAGAGAATACTGATTTTAATAAGAAATGTGTTGCATGTACCAGCAGATCTTGATAAGGAAAGGAGACCTGACAATGATGCAAGTGTTCATGATCAGGTATTTTTATTATAATTTTTTTTTTGCTTATGAAAACAAACAAACTCATCGCTCCCTTGATGGTAAGAAGCAACTATGCTATACCTTACCAACACAATAGATGTTCTAAGTGCATTGCAAACCTGTGGGTGTAATGTTAGTCCTATTGTGCAAGTCAGCGAGCTGCACTACCGTCTGTTCCAGAACAACACTGTTATTATGACAGTAGGATAGTTGAGGTCGTGGTTAATAAATAAATATATAATACAGTGTAAACTCTTTATAACGAAACTCAAGGGACTGAGCATTTTTATTGTACTAGCGGGCTATCCTTATATGGAGTGAACAAAAAAAAAAACAAATTAGCAATAATTTTTAATATGTCTCAGATAAAATATGGTTATAAAATTTTAGATTAGATTTAGGATAGGGTTAGATTAAATAAATATTGAATCTAACCCCATACTAAGCAAATTATATGCTTGTGTTATGGGTGTTAGTCAACAATACTAATACATAGAAATACTTAAATACATACCAGAATAAATTTTATAAACATCCAGACTTGGAAATGCAGACATCTAAATGTTCGTCACAAAAAAGTCTGCCCTCGATGGGAATCGAACCCAAGCCTAGCGGTTAGTCGGTGTAATTAGGCGTGTACGCTAGCCGCTTGACCAAGAAGTCGGTCAATTTATCAAGCAATCTGATTTTCAGTTTTTAAATAAACAAGTTGCCATCAATAAATGTGTAAGTTGGTAATTATCCACCGCTAACTTACAGTTACTATTTTGGAATTTAGAGTAATTTTACAGATCACTCTAAACTCCAAAATAGAATATGACAATAATGACAATGTTAACTATAGTAACATCTGTAAGTTCAACTGAAATTTGAAAATTAAGTAGAAAAAAAATCATATTGTCAAGAGTTTTCTGCTGTTTATCACATAGAAAAATATTCCATTATGAAAATTGTTAAAGTATATATTAATTCACAGCATATTCTCAATTTACACTGTGTTTCCATTACACTCGGATCCTAAGCACTTCGTATTTTGGCAGCTTTGTTGGTCGAGCAGTGAACATTCATGTCTAATTCAAATAAATAAGTCAACTCGTGAACTTATGTGGGACTAATCTAAAAAAAAAGTATCTTCACGCCCATATCCCCGAAGAGGTAAGCAGAGGCACAACCAGTGTACCCACGACTACCCAAAGATACTAAGTCCCATAATGTGATAGGTGGCAAGCCTATCGCCAACCGGGCACATATCCTATCCCGAGCAACATTTTTTTTTATTAGAAAATTGGAAAAATCCAATCTTCTTTTTGTTGCCCGACCCGGGATTCGAACCCGGGACCTCATGCAGTCAAGTCCTACAACTGAACCGCTAACTAATCTAATTCTTTGAAGAATGTCAAATCTTATATTGATAACTAGATATTAACAGCAGTATGAAATTTCTGAGTTACATTACATCTTTGTTTATTATAATGAACTGTATTACTATGCTGTTAAATGTTTTTTAAGGTGTTATGGGCTTTAAATCAAGCAGGTATCCTGGATATCATTTTATACATGTCTACAGAAAATGAGAAGCAATATTTCATGCATATCATAGAAATTCTATCACATTTGCTAAGAGAACAAAACCCAACTAGTTTGGCTGATGCAGCCTTACAAAGAAGTGTTGATGAAAAACTTAAGGATGAACAAGAACTTTTAATGATTCGGATGTCAGAAACTAAAGAAAGGCTAAATAAAGTAAAACAGTATTCTGCAACAAGGTTACAATTTTACTATCTTATTTTTTTACCAATTAATACCCAGGCTCAATAATCCTAGATATTCATCACATTTGAACCTGAAAACCCGGGGACCAGGGGGCTGATTATTTATCTCAGTGGCCAACTCAAAATGGAAAAGTGTACATCCAATAACTGTCAAATGACGTCCTTTGTGTTTGCTATCTCTATTGTATTTCTGTTGGTCACTGGAGATAACAAATAAAAAACACGTCATTTGACAGCTATTTGATGTACACTTTTTGATTTTGAGTTGGCCACTGAGATACATAATCAGCCCCCAGGAGGTGGATCCTAAACTTACCGAAACTTCTTATTTTACAGACACTCAAGATTTGGAGGCACATATGTTATACAGAATATGAAGTCCTTATCCGATAATGAACTTATTTGCCTTAAGCCTTTAAATAACATTTCTAAATTAGATTTCAATGGGAGTAAAAAATCCAAATTGGTAAAACCTAAAAACAGGCGACCAGTTGAAAGTGGAATTTTAGAGAGAAGATCCGCTTTTGTTATTAGGTATGTACCTATATTGTATTTTGCTTGTCTGCTACACCATGGCATCCATTCATAAAATGACTATAAAATCTCAAATCTCTTTGATTAAGTAAAAAAAACATTTTAAGAGTGGCACTTTGACTGTAGCAATTCACTTTTTTATGAGAAACGAGCAAGCATGTGGCTTTGGAATGAAAGAGACAACCGTTGCTTATAAACAATGTAAAAGTTATAGATGTCTTTGTGCAATGCAAGTATACCAGGAACCCCATCTTCTAAACCAGAACATGACACCTTCATTATGGTAACAGGAATAGGTAAGGCAGTGGATCGAGACCTGGACAAGTTGCAATACGGAAGTCAACCATTAGTTGTCTTTCTGGTAATGACCAATTCAAATTTTGGCAAGAAGGCAGATGGTATATTATACAAAAGACCTGGATTAACAAGGGTTCCATATTGATATTATTATTGACAAAATTGGTGATACCAAACAATTTGTGACGTTGCAATCACAATTTTACCACCAGAACAGTGCAATGTTTCCTCCTTGAATTCAACTACAACTCAACAATATCCATGTTTTTAAAGATTTTAAAGAATGATATAACTTCAGATAGGACTTGAACCTATTCGACATAACAACGGACATACTCGGGAAAAGGGGAATTAAAAATTTTACCACTGGATTTGAATCCTGGGTAGCTTAAATAATTTTCGTCAAAGTGCAGGTTCAAATCCATTTGAAGTAAAAAAATTTTCTTTAACATTTGTTAATTTTTTTTAAGCACGGGACAAGTGCCAGAATTAAGGTATCCATTTATTCACGCTTGAAATCATTTTTATCGCTACCATGTGATGTGGTTGTGATAAGTGTGAATCAGTGTCTTTGATTATGGCGACGTAAGAACGGCTGTTGCTTGAGTAGGTATCATAGTAATAAGGTAGTAGCATGGCACCATAGTAAATTAAGGGCTAGATCTGGCTTGAGGGACATTGTTTGTCGACTCTGGTTTTAGATTACCAATTATAATATAGTTAAACCACTTACTGCAAACTTTTTTCAAAAAAGATTTTTCATGAAATTTATGTAATTGTTTTTATTTATACTTCAAAAAAAAGGAGGATTACTGGTAACTAACGCATAACCTTTCTAGGGCAGCTTTAGTACATCAAAAGGAACAACTTTTGAGCTAAAACTTTTAGAAAATCGCGATAAGAAAATTTGGTGCTCCATACAAAAAGTTTATTATCCTCGGACAAAATTTATGGAGAACCAAATACTTTTTTCGCGATTTTCTAAAAGTTGTTTTTAATGTACTGAAGCCGCCCTAGGATGCTTATGCGTTATTTACCAGTAACCCTGAATATGCCGACTTTGTAACGAGATGGTCTACGAAACTGTACTTTTACCTAACCGCAAATTTGAGTATCAGTTTGTGTACAGTTTTACTGCGTAAAATAATTAAAAAAACGATTGATGGTTAAATAATTGTTGTAGATTATTTTTAAAAGAATTCTGCATAGAATTCTTGAACAGTTCCTACAATTCAATGATGCACTATGTAAAAGATGTTCTTGTCCGAGCAAAAGCACAGCAAAATGATGAATCATATTATTTATGGGCTGTCAAATTTTTTATGGAATTCAACAGGGGTCATAATTTTCAAGTTGGCTTAGTGAGGTAAGTATATTTTCTCCGTTACCCTAAACGGTATTATATTTTGTAGTATTTACAACGAATTCAGGTTCTCAGCAAATCGGTAATACTTCATACCCTGGTCTGTACGTCGGTCGAGGGGTTAGCGTACACGTCGAACTCCAACGACCAACTGCGATGCTCAGGTTCAATTGAATTCCCCACTAGCATTTGTGTGATAAACATTTCTGGGTCTGGGTGATTACTAAATTTATTCTGGTATCTGTTTGTATTAGTATCGTTGCCTTACACCCAGAATACAAACTTACAATAGGCTTACATTGGGATTAGATTCAATCAGTGTAATTTGTGTTTAATATTTTATTGATAGCTGCTTTCAACATATGACGTTTATTCTCATTTTTGTAATAGTAACACGTAACCATTGAAGTTGTTTTTTTTTACTAACTATGAGATATCAATAATTCAACATTTGCCATGTTCATTAGTCCGTAGTCGATTTTAAAACGACGAAGCAAAAACTTCGTGGTAGTTTACATAATGTCAGATAAGATTATATTAATCACTGCTGTCAGCCAGTCTTTGGTGCAGTTTTATGTATATGTCGTAGTGTCTTAATGGAGAGATATATTTTTTCTTCCTCTCGTAGGATAGGAAAAAGACTCTCAAAGACATTCTTCGAGATAAATATTACACAGCCTTCTTTTTAACCTAAGCAATATTACTTTTTACAAAAACCTAACTTGCGATCTATAATTCAAACTTCGTCACAATAACCATTGGATAGATAGCGCTGTAATCAACTACAACAACAAAAACAATTTTTGCTTGACAATAATTGCTAAGTTCATTATAACAGTTCTAAGTTCGACTTACTTTCCAGCGAGACAATGTCAGTGCCAATGTTCCATTACGTTCAACAGCAGATGGAAAAATACTACGACATGATCAAAGTAGAAAAGAAAAAGTTCTCAGTATGGGTTCGACGCTTGCACCTGGCACTAAGAGCGTACAAGGAACTCTTGAACACGTTACTAGCTATGGACAAAAGTACGGATCCCTCAGTTAAGGAGTCCGCTAAAGTTTTAAAGAGTAATATATTTTACGTTCTCGAGTACAGAGAATTTATCCTGTATACATTTTTAAATTACGATGAAAATAAAATGCCAAGGTATGTTTTACGATTTGCCATCATTTGTTCTGTTAAGACGGTTTTTATTATCCCCATTTAGACTTATACAAATGAAAAGTGACAACTTGTAAATGGTGTATTTCCAAAACCCAATTAAAGCTCTTTCATTAGATGGTAGTGTTTTGTGGTGCTGCCCGACAATATCGTACCTTATTTTTTCACGTTGCCATTTATAGGGATAAACTCCGAAACTACTAAACTTATTTTAATTTTTCCCCCGTGTTGGTCCGATCTTTTTTGCAGAATAGACCATCTGCCTTCCTGTCAGGCAGCTCGTAAAAGGCGAGCATAGGCTTACCGTCACTAACACCGTGACATCCTACTAGCAGCGATTCGCCTGGATCGGTACCACCGCCTTACCTATTCCTGCTGCCATAACGTCAATGCTTGGCGTTGACGTGTTCCGGTTCGGAGGGTAAGGTAGCCGGTAAACTTAATTTTGATCGAGGCCTAAAATCCCGGCCTCAGGTTGGCAACGCAACATTACCAACTTTGGTGTCTCTCGTCGGTGTGAATTTCTTACCATCTGAAAATCCATCAGAGTTTGCCTTCCAAATCATAAAAAGTAAAATAAAAAAATTTACCTGATCAGAGAAATATATTGGAAATTGAAGGAGGGCAGCTCCTTTTTATCCCTTTGATTCAACAAGTTTCGCGGGAGTGGGAACTTTAATGCGCTAGCAAAGCCGTGGTCAACATCAAGTATGACTATATAGTATAAAACGAAGTCGATTTCCGCTGTCTATTTGTATGCTTAGTTCCTTAAATCTACGCAACGGATTTTGATGTGGGTTTTTTAGTTGATGGAGTGATTGAAGAAGAAGGTTTAACTCACTAATAGGTATTATAAAGCTAAAGAGTTCGTTTGTTTACATGAATGAACTATAATCTCAGAACCTTTTAGTCCGATTTCAAAAAATCTTTCAGTGTTCGATAGCCAATTTATCGAGGAGGGGGCTATGTATCATCACTCTAAGAGCAATAGGAGCGAAGCACAAATGAAGCAATTATTCCACGCGGACGAAATCGCGACAAGCTATACTAGCTAGTATATAATAACATAAAAGTTCGACCACCTGTGTGAAGCTGGGACAGTCTGATATTATAAGTAGTATAGTATATTTAAAGTTCAGGTTTTACGATGCCTTCCTAGAGCGTATCACGTCGTTGTAAATAATAATTGACTGTACTTAGTGAACTCGGAGTACCCTTGGACAAAGTTAGAAAGTCTTCCCTTTCTAGATCGTATCTGGTGGACTTGGTTGAAACGGTGCACTTATTCTTGAAAATGTTAGAACATTACTGTAAGAAAACTGGATTGGTTGTACAGAAAAAGATACGGAAAAAAGGAAGACAAAAAAGTAAAGGTATGTAAAATGGTGTAATTTACGGTGAATTCTATGAACAGAGAGTTGCCTCCAGAGAATAAATCTATTCGAATGTACACTTCGGGGAATAAACATTGTGCAGCTTCCTTAAAACAATTTATCATATAATTAGACTACATTTCCACACATTTTTAGTAAAATATATCAAACTAGCTGTTGCCTGCGGCGTTGCCCGCGTGGTTAATGGTCCCACAGGAACATTTTTTGGGAAAAAATCTATCCTATCCAAGTTACTCTCTATGTGTGTACCAAATTTTAATGAAAATCGTGTTAGCAGTTTTTGCTTGAAGGAGTAACAAACAAACAGACAAACTTTTGTATTTATATTATTAATAGAATAAACAGTTGATTCTTTCAGTATTTAAACATATTTTAGTAAATTAACTTCTTTATCAATCGAGAGTTTAGCGTAAACATCTAACTACCGAAATAAACGAGATTCGAGTTCTTTTCCCTACACAGGCTTGCATTGTGTTTTTGTTTTTGGGTGTTTATTGAATTTATCCCAGTAAATCGAGATTAACCCAGTCGCCTCTGTGGTCTAGCGTTCCAGCGTCGGATTTGACTTCTTGAGGTACCGGGTTTGATCCTTGGGTCGGAAACAATAAAAAATTGGAAAATGTGTATTTTCGATAATTTTTTAACAATATGTTATTCAGGAACGTATCCTATCCTGGGCAGATTGGATATGTGCCCGATAGGCGATAGGCTTGACACCTATCACATTGTGTGACATAGTGTCTTCGGCTAGTCATGGGTGCCCTGGTAATTTCTACCTACCTCTTTGTGGATATGGGCGTGAAGATCCTTTTTTTTTCAAGAGCAACTCTACAGATGCGTTACTCTTGAATCTCGATTTCATGCATATTGTAATCGAATATGTCATTTCAAGCACCCTTGAACAAAATACTAGCGAATTATTTACATTTACTTAGTTAATATTAAACAACATATTGTTTTATCGCATTTTTTGGAATTAAATGTTAATAATCCGCTGTTACTATTTCTCTTCGATTTCAATTGTATGAAGTCGAGATTCAATAATAACCTTATTGTATTTTATATGTATTTTTATATATGTTAATTAAGATTGTTGACTAGCACCTATAAGAACTAGTCTGTGTTATGGTTTTTACTCGCAATTCACTAACATATTAAATCATACGATTTGCAATGAAAATTTGCAGTATGGATTCGGCCTTCCACGAGCACGTTTTTTACTTTTTTCGTCGTAGGGACAACTGTTTAGAGATGTTCATTTATAGTCATTGTTTTTTTTTCATCATGCGATATTTTAATGAAGGTCAAACCTACATAACTATCATCATTGTCAATAACCGCTCTTATAGCCATATTTTAGCTGCCCTTTTAGCTATTACAATTTTATACTTTAAGATATTTAAGATATTATCCTAGTTCTATTATATAAATGTCAATGCTCTCCAATGTAAATTTCAAAGCTCTGACATATAATATTTATTTTTATCTCAATTACCTGCGTCTCCGTTCAGAGGACGAACGATGCTTATAGCGTCAAACAATTTATGTCTGGAACAACGGGCATCGACTACGCAGAACTAATACGAAGCAACTCAACTGAGCCGTATGCGTCAGCTCTTTTTCTGTGTTTCAGCTAGCTGGAATAGAAAAAAACCGTTTTATATCATCTATACGTGTTATGGCTTCTATTTTTTATTACAATTCAAGCGCTCTTTGCACAGAACAGTCCGGATGAAACAAGAGTGCGGTCTTTATATACAATTTGTTATGGAATCTCAAGCTTTGTGTTTTTTTTATATGTTTTTGTATAATGCCACGCTAACATATGTTACATATTACTTTATAATTTGTGATATGTTATGATAACATTGTAATAGCGTTTGTCTATTTTATGTTAGGTTATAATGACAAGTAAACGTCAGCAAACAGTGTCTTGATCGTGCCCTAGATTCATATTCAACAGAGCAACCAGACCCTCGTTGTTTTCTATGATTAAACACAATGAAATTGAAAACTCAAATTAGGTTTACTGTTATGTTTTTTAATTGATTACTTTCCTTCGTTTTCCTGGGATGCAATCATCTGAACCATACTCGAGCGTTAGGAAGTACCTCGGACAGGACAGGACAGTACTTTCTTTCAACTAAAACGTGGATAAATCGGTTTACAAATGACAGAGAAATCGATTAACAAACCTAAAAATAATATAGAATTGAACATATTATAATTTTGGAAGTCGGTTAAACAAGAGCTTAAAAAGTTCTCAATGCGCAGACTCCCGAAATAAATCGGAAGCTTATTATTAAGTTTTTGAATTGAAATATGACGAATATCTAGCAATTTGTTTTTGAAAGGTTGTGCCTAAATTAATAGATTTTGCGTTATGATTTCATATTATGATTTTGTTATCTTTGAGTATTTATAAACGCAACGACAGACCGTTACGTAAAATTTATTTTCCATCAATTACTAGAGCGTTAGGAAATAATTATTAAAATTTTTCGCTTCTGTGGTCTAGCGGTCTGGCGTCGGACTTGACTTCTTGAGGGCCCGGGTTCGATTCCCGGGTTGGGCAACTTAAAAACTAGAAATTGGTATTTTCAATTTTCTAATTAAGATAACGTTGCCCGGGACTGGATATGGGCCCGGTTAGCGATAGGCTTGCCACCTATCACATTGTGGGACTTAGTGTCTTCGGCTAGACGTGGATTGTGCCTATAGAATAGAATAGGATAGAATATATTTTTATTCAGATTCACTTTACAAGGGGCACTTGTGACGAGTCTATATAATACTAGAACTATCGCCGGATCGGAATCGGCCTTTGCCAACGTATTGGGGATATAGGCGTGAAGATATTTTTTTAATAGGCCTTGAGTTTAATTATTACAAGTAGGCAATAATATTTAAAGTGCACTAGTAATTTCGCCTTAACTTTCTTATATTAAAATTTCGCCGGTTCTTTAAAAGTAACCACGTATATGTACGAGTATATTTTATGTATAAGAACAGTGTTCCGTAGTTGAACAAACGGAAACCAAATGATGCCACACAGTTTAATATGTTGTGTGGAATTACTACTATTCGGATCAGTTCTTAAAAATGGTAACATGCTCTCCTGTTTTCAGCAAAAAAACCAACTGTTAAGAAACCAAACCCTGTTGTCACTCAGGAAGTGCCAATTGAGGAAATTCGCTCACGGATAAGTGGAGCGTTAGGGACGCCAGCAGAAGAGTTTCCTCCGCCTTTCGATGCTGCGTCTGATGTACCCATAGACAGCCAAAGGTTTGAAGTTCTTTGTACTTCCGATTGCATATGGCAGAAAAAGTATTATACTTAATAATTGAGTTTTATTATGTGTGAATGTATCTCCGTCACATTTTTGTGGGCTAGGGGTTTAATATATTAAAATAATAATAATGAATTAATAAATTAAATTAAAAATATTGTAAGATGGTAGTAGTTTTGTCACTCGCTCACTAAACTAAGTTATCGAAATCTTTCAACGAAAGTAATAGAGAGAGATACAAGGTTGTAAATGCTGTCAAATTAATATTATTTATTACAAGTTGAATGTAAAACCATCTCATTACATAAAAATACCGATTAGAAATTCCGAAGACATAAATTTTCGTTCACAGCTATTTTTGACTAGAAATTTAAAAGTAAATACGATGCGAATGACTTATCTATTTTATTAATATCTGTACTATAATAATATTAAGATGAGGGAAGATTTTATTGTCTTTTTTGCATTGAAAAGGCTTCGAACCTACTGGTGTACCGATATGAAAAATTCTTTTACTATTAGAAATCGACGTTATCCCTGATAAATATTGGCTAGGTTATTTCTAAGAAATTTGACCACCCACGCGAAAAATTTCGAACAATTTCTCTTCGCTCTTTCAACCGATTTATGTTTTAGATTTTAATTACATTGACTAACTCCTCCGCTTCTGATTTAAAATTATCTATCTAACTTCTGGGACGGCTTATATAGAATAAAAGATTTTGAACAATGTTCACAGGAAAATAATTTAATTTTGCCATTCACACACTTACCGTCTTATCAATAAACTCTGTGTAAACTACTCCAAGGTTTAACCTTGTATTATATTCTTTATTACATTGTGATACAGACTATAATATCAAATTAATTTTACTCCTACTTTAGTCCACGTTTTTTAATAAGACGGTTAGAGACTAGCACTAACTTTATTATTTTTCAAGAACAGATGAAACATTTATGCTATATTCTAAAAAATATTGTTATGTGGCCAGGCACATAATTTGTCTTCTTTATATATTTATTTGATTACTGGTTTCTCTTTGATTAATGCTTTGATTATTTCAGGTTGTGCTACTCTTTTTCTAGGTGTGAGAAAGAAATCAATAATAACTTCTTTAATAGTTATAACGTTTTTACTAATACGAGGGTCAAACTGAAAGTTCTTAGAAAATCAAAAACTAAGCATTCTAGCAAGTTATTAGTTTTATTATAACTTTTCATAATAGCGTCCATTTACATAAATACATCGCTGCATTCGATGGAACCATTGAGAAAAGCACCTTGCCCACTCGGCCTTAGGGGTCTCTTCGACGGCATTTTGAAACGCAGCCACTGCTTCTTCGGCGTCCATAAAATGTTTTCCTCGAAGTTTTTCTTTTATTTTCGGGAATAAATATCGGGTCAATAATATTGGTATTAAAAATTGAAAAAAATATATTCTTTTGTTTGTCCGACCGATCGAACTCGGGACCTCATGAAGTCATGTCTACCGGACTGCTAGACCACAGAGGAAATACGTCATCAATCTAAACTAATAATTTGTTTGCCCAAAATCAGATTAGTTAGATGGTGTTAAACCCTCCCACCCTACTTATAGTTATAGTATAGTGTGTTTTATTCCAATAAAGCAGTTTAGTTGATAATTTGTTAGTAGTTTTAATATTTAAATTTTCTACATGCTGAAGTATTTGATGATTACATAAAGCACTTTTCCTAAATTTGTTTCATAAATGTTTTATAAGCGAAAATATAACTTTTGCTTAATATCTTGGCCTACATTCCCTTTTATTAATTTTTATATCAAGTAGTATTACTTTTTTATAATATGACGTCACTTTCGTCATTCATTCGCAGAATACTTATAGGATAACTTTTATTTGACATGTCCAACAAGATGACCGTGACCTGTATACAATATACATCATACAAATTATTATAGGTGCGTCTCTGTCCTGTTCTCGGGATTTTAGGCCCATTGTGCAAGTCTACCGGCTACCCTACCCTCCGGACCTGAACATGAAAGAATCATTATGGCAGCAGGATAAGGTAAGGCGGTGGATGCCTACCCGGGCGAGTTGCTGCACAACATATTATTACCTCCAGTGGTCTTGTTGGCAATGACCTACCTTTAGCCTGTGATCGCTTCTTACGAGCTGCCTAGCACAAAGGCAAATAGCCAATTGACTATTCTACTCATCGGACGCAACACGAGGAAAAACTTCACGAAATAAAAAAAATATGAGTTGGTAAAAACAATTTTGGGCGATTCGTCACAATGTTAGCTTTTTTTATGTTATAAAATATTGTACCCAAATCTCATTATTCATCTCGAATCAAAACTTTTTTGCTGAGCTATGAAACGCTTACTATAAATAAACATATCAAAAAACAACTAACAAGAGGGACAACTATACACAAAAGAAAGAGTCTTTCTGTTCTCTAATTTGTGCAATTTGGATCACCTTTGAGACGATATCTTTAAAGTATGAACACTTTTTACAAGCATGGATTTTACTGCAGCAAGAAAAATTAGGGCGGGATTGTCTGATTGCATCAATGTGTCCAGTAGCCGAAAGTAATAGATTATTGCAAGTGTACGATGAGGCCGTCATATTTATATGCCATCCGTGCCATATCATCTCTACTCCACAATGAGTACGGTGGGCAACTCCAGTTTGTAATTATATGGAAAAAATAGCTAATATTATGCATACCGTGCGCGAAACAAATCGACTGGCAGCATTTTGAATTTCCTGGTTGAATATATAGAGCTGTCTAGTTCGCTGCCAAATCTTAAAAGCTGAACTACAGGATACCGTTTTTATTACCCCTCAATAACAAAACTTTTACGATAACTTCTCGACTTTAAAATTTCTCGTAAAATATATATAAATGTCATATTTTGTCAAAATATATAAATTAACTGATTTTTTGTTTATGTACCTACTCGTAAATGCCAAAATAGTTTGTGCCACATAAGACCTACTTGATAGATTTGAATAAAACAAAGAACGATATGGATGCACCATGTGATTCAATTAATATCGATACATTGTGTTTTGTGGTAATACAAAGTACAAGAAGACATCGCTTACAGGCCGTAATAAAAATAAATAATAAAGTATCGCTGTTTTGGGTATAGCGTTACCTTTCAGAACTAGTCGTAACTGTGCTAGACTTCTATGCATGATTGATTCCTATGGATGCTTGTTTGTACTTTGCCCTTCCTGCCTGGCAGCTCGTAAGAGATGAGCTTAGGCTAAACGGATCGTTAACGGCGAAATTACTTAAGCTATGCAGCGAATAGTCTGCCACTACAGTGACATTGTTTAGTATTGTCGTATTCCATCCCAGAGTCTCGGGTTGCCGGTAAATTTACACAGTAGACTGATCGTTTTTACCACTGCCCACTGGACAGTAACGCATCTATAACATATGCATAATATCTATAGGCCACGGTAGTTTCTTATCACCACAAATGATAGATAGATGTATGTTATCTATTAAATTATAAATAAATATCTCTGGACAAACAAAATAAAAATAAATACTACATCTACATTCATACATATGCCTCGATCACGCGGAAATTGAACAGGAACCTCGCGAATAGCAGGTGGCGTTCGATGTGAAACTGTCTCGTTTACAAACCGGCCGTGGTCTTACAGCAACGTTTCTTGGACTAACTACAAACAATTTTAATACATTTTTTGCTTTACAGAGAGGAATGTATGAAGAAAATACAAAAGCTGATGCGAGATCAAAGATATGGTGAAGCAGTAGCGATGTTTCGTGCTGCAAGGTATGAGCAAATACTCTTTACTGTTATGTAGTTAAATTAAAATATGCTATAAAAACATGATTTTGCAAAAATGATGTATGTTCTGTAACTTTAAACATTTTGAAAAACATTAGAATGAGTTTACTATATAAGCATATTTTAGTTTCATTTTATATTTATTGATACTAAAGTAATATTCAGTTTAGAAACCACGTTTATTTTATAATAAAATACATACCCTCTTGTTTTTGCATCAGTCTCCGCTTTTGCTGTCTTACTCAAATGCGATTTGTTATATTCGTCTTTAGTAATTGCTTTTATAATTTTTACTTAACAATAATTTATAAATAGTTATATTATTTACTTATCTTCACGATACTGCTAACGGAATAGGCAGTGACTATCGATCGCTAAATGTCATGATTTTACATTGTTACACAGGTAAGTATTTTTTGGCCACATGAAAATATAAGCAAAGGAGAGATTTCTGAAATTCTTCATATTACAGGAGCTATAATCAGTTGCAAAAGTTTTAATCTATCACTAACAAATGTTGAATATTTTGAACGTAAAGAAAATTAAATATACATTGCAACTTAATCTTCGACGTCGCGTGATCATCGTAAACAAATTTAATTTTCAATTGTGATTTCAATAAACTAATGTTCTATTCTAATTCTAATTCAAATATTTTCAAAATTCAAAGAATTCAAAATAGCTTTCATTACGTAAATCTATACAAAGATTCTTGTAACGCGTCTATATATTTCTAGAAACTACCACCGGATCGGAACGCGGCCACTCACTGGGAAGATCCGGCGAAAGAAACTCAGTGGGCTTGTCTTTTATCTTATAAATCTAATTAACAAAAGTTTATTACATTTACAAATAATTTGCAGAGATTGGTATGATGAGCAATTAATCCCAAGCATTTCTGTCTTCTAAATTTTCTGAAAAATAACCCTTAACATACAATAGTAAGTCTTTAATCTGTAGGTAAACAAACTGACAAGTCTACATGTTGAATATCTAAAGATAGAGTTTTTATTGTCTCTGTAAAATATTACGAAGAAAATAAAGCCGATGAAAACATTAATCTACATATTAATACGTGATGCCAAAACTTTGGACCCCTTTTTACTAAAATGCGAGGACGCAGGAGCATAAAATTTGGCACACTTATAGTTTATGTGTAGGAAAAGTGCAGAACTCTAATATTTTTTAATAATAATGCTTATAAAATACATTAAACCAATAAATAAAACATTACCAACACTACCATGCATTTGACACACACACAAACAAATATATTGATGTTGACAATAAAAGATCACAGATGGCGCACTCTAAAGTTTGGGAACAAAGTAGTTGGTCTTGAGAAATGAAGATGGTGTTCTTATCAAAAAGATATTAAAATTTATTATGGTCGAATTTCAATCACTGGGCGACCGCTAGTAGTGATTAAAGCATCAAATGGCATGTATTTTACAAACTGTGTTACGAAGTTCATTTGCCGAATTCGATCTTTGTATGCTTTTACTCAAGACAAGGCACCGCTGTAACATCTTAAACAGCTCATACCACTTTCTCAGGGAGGTGTGGCCTGAAGAGGGAGTATTTGGATCTAATGACATAGATGAAGAAGAGGAACGAGAGATGCTTGAAACTATTTACACTACCGATTTAGGTGTCGAAGAAACTAATGGTAAGTAATGCGTTGTAATGTAAAGTACCTACAGTCAACTTTACGGAAATGTCTGCAGCGTCTTTGACACTATTTTTTTAGATTTTTTGTACATTTAATTCTTAATTCTGAACGAAATAGTCATAACATTCCTTTCATTTGTTATTCAGTAAACAAAGATGTGCTAAGTAAGTTCAAACATTCGCTTTACAACTCATACCTTTTAGGTCTGTTTATTGAAAACCAGGTGCTAGAAACTAACTCGAAACAAGAAATAAACTTTTTGCTTAGAAATTGTAATTTGATTAATGATTATAAATTGTAAAAAAATATTTAATAAGTTTCAATGAATATTTATGTTGCCAAAATGACACTTGTATATTTTGAAAAAAAAAATCTCTTACAAGAACGAAGCCATAGGTAAAAGCAAGTTAAAAATCAAGTTTTTTGCACTAATGTTGAAAATGTTACTTGGTGTCCTATTTTTTATTCTTTATTTAACTTGCCAAAAAACACAGAATTATTACTTCTATTGCATTATAACATTATTACTTTTAATTTTTGTAAATTGAAATATGTACATTTTGTAACTTATAGCATAGTAGGTACTTTCCAATGACTATCCTTGGCAGTGAGACCTATCATAGTGCTCAAAGAATAGTGCTACTGACGTCGATCGTCAAAATTGCTGAAAATTTGCATAGTACACTATAATGTAAGCAGTGTGTTTTTATATTGGTGCTGCAAACCACAGGGGAAGTGAAAACCACAGTAGCCGTCTGCGAAAATGTTTATTTAAAAAAATATAGCACAAAGAGCAAAAAACGCAAGTTTAGTGATACCTAAAGGGCAAGAAAATAACGTATTGATAGGACTATTGGAGAACTTCATCAGAGAAGGCCATTTTTTTATGTAACCTAACCTAACCAATTCAATTAACTGTCCTTCTCCATCGACTTTTATCCCTCCACCTTTCCCCGACCTGGAACGACAGATCTACGTAAGCGTAGGACGTGTACGATAGCGTTGTGCAGGATAAGTATGTTTTCTAAGCCACACGTTGAAAGAAAGAAAGAAAGAAAATTATTTATTTGCGGAATATATGTGTAGATGAGATGTTATAAAAATATTTAAGTATATCAACATATTCTACCATATTTTGGTGTGCAAATATTTTAATATTTATAAAAAATATTATTTAATTGCATAAACTATTACTTTAAGTAAATTATTTTTATTTATAACTGGTTTATAATTAATTGCCAAACATTTTAAAACTATAATTCAATTAAACCCTGTCTACCGTAAAACTACCACCGCTTCCAAACCTAGCCAGACAGGACAAAAAACGGCGAAACAAACTCCTCGGCAACCATAACTTTTATTATATTTGGTTAATAATTATTACAATTATTTTACTATAAATTCTTGTCTACAAGAAAATCGTTGACACTATATGTTTTCTCTAACAGCAGGTCAAATACCTTCCTTTGAAATCTTTTTAATGGAAGTGATTTGAGATAATATCAGGAATTTGGTAGTATATACGAACGGACATGCAGTAAACATTATTTTTATAAATAGTAAGTTTTTGGTTCGACACATGCAATTTCTCACTATTTCTAAAACATGAAATTCCCAACATTTCAGCATTTGTTTTAAACAATTGGTAATGTTTTTTTACAACTACACATACAGCCAAGATATACAAACAAGGTAAAGGTAAAATTTTAAGCTACTTAAATAGTGGTTTGCATGAACGTAATTGGCACTACATATTGAGCTTATACACTTCTTTTGTACACTAAAGATTCTAATTAAATCTACAGAATTTCTTCAAATAGGAATACCATATTGCAAAACCGAAGAAACCCATGATAAGCTAAGAGAGATGCATCCAAACCTGCTACTTCTCTTATTCTTCTCAATACATATACAAACCTATCAATTTTATTGCACAGAGAGTCAACGTGTGGTTTCCAATAGCAATATTATCAATCAATTATCAATTAAAAATGTATAATTTTTTAGTTTTTCTATAGTGTGCTTGAAATTCGACTAATTTCGTTTTTGTGAGATTTATTTTAAGATTATGCTCGTGTACCATTGGTAACTGCCACTTTATTTAAAGTTACAGTCGTTTATTTAACTAAATCACTTCTATTTTTATACGTGATGAGAAGGGTACTATCATCGGCAAATAAGACAAAATCATGGTTTTTATATAAATCAAGGATGCCACACGAAGTCAGCGTTCATATAGGTAGAAATAAACTGAGCCCACGTATGCTACGTATATGATGCATGAATACACATGTTTTTTTATTAAAATTGTATTTTTTAATTTAGCTTCACTTCAAATGTTTTTCACAAATTACGAAACAGCACGTTTAGTGACTCAAATAGCTAATTATAATGTTTTTACTTAAAAAAACATTTTAATTAGGTTACTCTGGAGTTATTTAAAAATGTGTAGCAATTTGTCACATGATTGTCCAAGGTTATTTCAAAACACATTTGAGCAGTTTTTTATAAATATATGTTATTTACTAAGTTAGACGGTGAAAACGCATTTTATCAATCTTTGCAAAATAGAGTGGCCAGGATATTATGTTCAAAGGATGATTCAAAGGATGGAGGATATTATATTCATTGAAAAGTTCTAATTTTTTTTTATTTTTCAGATGAGGAAAATGAAACTCAAGAAAATTCTGATAACGAAGAAGAAGGTTAGTGCTACGTACATTTTTAATTATAACCATAATTCGTGAAACTACAGGCTTCAGTCAAATGAACATAAAATCAAAATATATCAAATAACAAATAAATATCCCTGGACAAGTTGCACGAGTTGAATCTAACCCCAAAGTAAGCAAATCATAAGCTTGTGATATGGGTGCTAGTTAATGATTGTAATACATAAAAATATTTGGACGTATGCTAGAATAATTTTAATAAACACATTGACTCGAAAATATAGGCATATAAATGTTCATCACAAAAATGCCTGCCTGCTATGGGAATCGACTCCAAGCCTCGCGGTGTGTCGGTAGAGCTATGATTTTACGCTAGCTACTCGACTTTCGAAAATGCGTTTCTAAATTTTTCATTTTGAAACGTTGGTAAGCGCATAACTTCCGAACGACTGGACCGATTTGGCAAATTATTTTATTATTGTATTAGTTATTATTAGGAGAAGGTTCGTATGAAGAGATAAACCGGGAAAGTTGCAGGGAAAACGGGATAATAATACTTTGATTTCCCGTACTGAACGGGTGAAACAAAGTTCGCCGGGACAGCTAGTACCTAATATATTTCTAGTGATATATTTCATTTGCAAGCAAATCAATTTAAATCTGTGAAATTTCTGTGGCTTTTGCATTTATTAAAATACACACGTTTGCGGACACGACAAGTCAGCTAAGACTATATTATGTAGCTTATATAACACTATATGTAAAAGTAAACTAATCCCTGTGTTGGTCCGGGCCCACTGAGTAGTATAGACCGTATGCCTCTGCCAGGCAGCTCGTAAGGTGCGATCATAGGTTAAATGGTCGTAACCAACTAGACCATTGGTGAAAGAGTGCAGTGCAGCTACTCACTCGATTCGAGATCCACCGCCTTTCCATAATGACTGTTACGTTTTGGCTTGGAGTGTGGGGTAGCCACTAGACTTGCGCAATAGGCCTAGAATCCCGACCACAGGACAGCTATGCACCTGTATCATCTCTGGTGTCCACAGGCCACGGTTGTCTCTTATTTATCAGAAGAACTGTGCGCATGTTTGTTGACCTTCCACATAAAAAAATGACATCGGAATGAGATCCCTGTCTTTTATAAAAATAGGTTTGACGCGCTTGGATGACCACGTCGCTCATCTTACCATTTACCACGAGAAGGGTTTACTGCGTAAACAACACACATAGTAATATTCGTATGAAAAACTAGGTTTTTTTGGTTTCATTAGGCACTAACGTAATAAAAGTCAGTGATCGCTTTTTTTATTTGCATTTGAAAAAGGCTATAGCTGTATTACGTCCGCAGGCAACAGCTCGTTACAAATAATTTCTATTGAGGTATTGTATAAATTCTTTAATAATTAAAACGCATCCGACTGTATAGAATTTTATGATTTAAACGAATACGAGTTTCCGAACCAAAGGGGAACTGTT
>NJDC01009990.1:48337-61274 GCA_002245475.1 Calephelis virginiensis
GAATTAGTATATATAATGAAATGAATAAAAAATGAAATGTATATAAACAATCGACACAGGTACATGGTATCTAAAAGTCACTTACGTACTAATACAATAACTTCGCAATTTCTGTCCTCCTTGCTTAACTACGAAACATTTAATACAGAATATACTTTTGCAAGTATATGCCGTGTTGGTACAATAAGCGTAAACAAATATTTATAAAATATATTGACAGCACATTATATTGTATACTCTCGCACCCAGCTACCCATATCATGTTCCAACATAAGATAAAATTGACTTATGTTGACATATCCAAACACACCGCTTTTAAGAAAGACGGAAATAATGTTGAGAAATATAAGAATAAAGGACATGCACGAAATTGTCAGCGTCGCCGTGACCATTTATAGTAACTTTATACATGTTGATAAAGTCAGCGATCAACACTTAGCCAAACAGCATATAGTAGAAGATCCAAACCTACATCGAGCTAATAGTATAATGAAACGTACTTCATTATTCCGAGTTTTTTTTGTAGGAAACCCTATATTATTGTGTTTGAAATAAAACTGAGTAGGTATGTGTTCATATATGTATATTTATATTCTATTATCCAATCCCGTGAAAGTTACTGGTATCAAAATAAATATTACGCTATTACTTATAATGGGCAATCCAGATAAATATCAGGTAACCCAAATTCTGAACATGACATACGTCTAAAACTTTAAGTCGTGATAAAATTTTCTTATTATCTTAATATTGCAACAATTATTAAGAAAATATTTTTTTAATACTTTCTGCAAATGTTTTGTCCGAGTTTTTTCAAGGTTACCCATTTTTAATATATTTCAATTTTAATATATTTGTAAAGATCACTGATTCAATTGCAAAGATAAAAAATGTCTTTGCTAGTAGTAGAGTAGATATTTAAAATTATTAAAATTAATTCGAGTTATTTTAACATAAAAAGTGAAAAAGGAAGAGATTCCCGTTGTGCATGTACCTACTATCTAAAAAAAGGTGTGTGTGTAATTCACACATGATAGAAGTAAAACTTCAGTAAATCGACAAAAGGGTGAGATGAATATATACTTGTGTCTCTTACCTTTTGTTTTTTTTCCGTTGCATCCGTTTGGAAATCACAACGATTTTAAAGTAGTTTCACTTCAATAATACAGACATTCTTGATTGAAAAGCGGTGTTCATTAGATCCTAGAATGCGATAAGGTTACGTAAACGGTTTTGGTAACAAATAGGTAACCGAACTTCCCGAAAGCTATTTATTCGCCCTCTCGATGCGTTCGAAAGCACTTTAGCCCCCAGTGTTGGTCATTATCACCGGGTTTCAATGGTAATGGTTCAGTCTTTAACTCGGTATTTAATGTACCTTGATGTCTAATGCACAGTAATGTGTGTAATGTGTTTAAATAAATGATTTGTGTTCACTGAACGAGTGCTAGTGTAGTTGCTACTAAAAAAATGAAGTGTAAAGTTTATTGTTGTTCTGATATAGGTAGGTAACAAAAATTTAAGCAACTTGCTAAACTATAAACACAAACTGGCAAATAACAATTCAGACGCGCATTATAATATGTTTTAGTTAATGTCTTTTTTTAAATAGCTCTTTGTTTTTTTTTTTTTTGGAAAACGACTTAACGAATATTTGATAGGTAGCCTTAATCATAAAAAGTATTGAATCGACTAAGTTTCTAGATTGCAAGAGATACATAAAGTGTGAAATTGTTTAATAACTATTTATTGTATGAAAGAAATGAGTTAACGCTCTTTTAGATTGTCTAATGCAGAAAGTCCAAAAACATTTGTTATATAAACCTTAGTATACTACGGATATGTGTTTTTGCAAACATAATCTTATATATAAAATTCCCTTGTCACAATGTTAGTTACCGTACTCCTCTAAAACGTTTTGACCGATTCTCATGAAATTTTGTGAGCATATTGAGTAGATCAGAGAATCGGCCAACATCTATTTTTCATACCCCTAAGTGATAAGGGTGACTAAAAATCACATTAAAAATATAGCAGAACAACGTTTGCCGGGTCAGCTACTAATAAATAAAACAAATGTATTATTCCCTTATTTGATACTTCTAACAGTTTTATCATGATTGACGCAGCACACCGCGATCGGACAAAACTCAAACAATAGGGCTCTCGCAACAAAAAGAAAGATAAAACTCCTTTCAATTCCAATTACACGGCCAGGAAATTTTATCTTACGCATTAATTACTGTTTTTTTAATGATGGCGGTAGCTTAAATCTTTTTAGTATTTTTATAGGATGAATAGAACAATCTTAAAACATATATAGTCGAAGATCCGAAGTTAGGTCTACCTACACCGAGCTGATAATAGGATGAAACCGGTTTTATAGCAAATTTAGTATATCAGAGAATATATAAAAATTGAGTTGCTTAAAAAAACTCGGGACAATTTTTTTAAATGTTTTTATATGAATTAGTGCAATATTAAGATTTTATCCCGACTTAAAGGAGGTATAAGACGAAATTGCAGAAGTTGGGTTGCCTGTTATTTATCTGGATTGCCAGATAATTCACAGATAATTGTCGATGCTAGTTGCTCTCTCCATCTCGGGATTGGATAATATAAAAAAAATATATCAACATAATATGTGCAATTTTATTACAATTTAATATGTTGATATATAGGGTTGACTGAAAAAAATTGTAAACTTGAAAAACATTTTTTTGAATAATTAAAAATATTCCGTCCAGGATTTGTTTAGGCAATCCACTTTTAATGTGATCGCTAATATACTTACTTAACTATAAAATATGTTTTATTCAATTATCAGCTCTGTGTAAGTCGATGTAGGTTCGGATCTTCTACTAACACATTAGTGTGTAGGTGCACAAATAGCAAAGTTTGTTCGCATTGGTAGTCTAAATGATGTTCGTGACTGTGACTCTTCGATGACTTGCACCAATTCCAACCAGAGCCTTAATGCTGTTGCCATAATGACAGGTTCGTCGCTGTCGTGATCCGGTTTAGAGGGTAGGATAGCCTGTCTTACGCAGGAGGCTTTAACAACACAGCCTTATCTTGGCAATATATCATCATTACATTTAGACCGCCTTGTTTGTCGAGGGGCTAGCGTACACGTCTAACCCCACCGACCAACCACGAATTTCGGGTTTCGTTTCTCGAAGGGCCATATATTTATGTGATGGCTGATGAACATTTAGATGTCTGCATTCCCGGGTCTGAGCGTTTATTAAATTTATTCTAGTATCTATTTAAGCAATTCTGTGGATTATAATAGTTGATTAACACCTATAAGACAAGCATATAATTTGCTTACTTTGGGATTAGATTCAATTTGTGTAACTTGTATATTTATTGATGTTTTTGATATTTTTATCTTGTAATTTTATTTAAGTCATCTGAAGCTTCAGTTGCCTACAATTAAGTAATTAAAATTAGCTTAGCAACATTATCAGTTTATTTTAATAGTTTAAAGTTAATTTCAAAATAAGTCATTATTTTAACCAGGCATTTACTTTATGAAGGCTCTTTGAAAAGTTTCAAAGTGAAAATTACGAACTCCGCGAAGTCTAAATTATAATTAATCGTTAAACCTTTCAAACAGGGATAAACCGGGGAAGGGAGTGTGGACCGAGGAACAGGAAGAAGAACTCCGCTCCTTGTATATGGAAAACCAAACTAATCCACAAACCGATCAAGGTAGGCCTTCCGTTAATATGTTTCGACCTTTATTGTCGGACGTTTTCGGCTGACAATACAATGTTGCCAATAGCATATTTTTGCTAGATTTAGCATATTTTATGTCGTTTAACATATTTATATTTACAATATCAATAATCATTGTATATATTGGCAGAATCAATAAAAATAATTAAAACTTATATTACCGTGTTCAGCAGGCTGTTGCTGGAAAAAAGGACTAGCAAAAATCTTCTAATTACGCAATTCAAATACGTTTTGATTTCAGTCGCCAGCACATGTGTTCATTAAATTTTTATTATTTATAATTAATAAAAGTTACTGGTATTCTTTCTCATTACTGTGTAAGTGTAAGTGCCTTTTATTTATAGAAAAAAACTTTTTAAAATTGATAACTTTTATGATATTGAAAGGCAAACAGAGACACTATAGGTGGTAATGGTGCGTGCGTGCAAAAAAAAGTTTACTGGCTACCTTACCCTCCGAACTGGAACACGTCAACGGCAGACATTGACGTTGCGATGGCAGGAATAAGTAAGGCGATGGTACCAATCTAGACGAGTCGCTGCGAAACTCTATCACCTACTATGATGTCACGGTGTTAATGACGGTAAGCCCATAGTAGCCTCTTACGAGCTGTTTGATAGCAAGGCAGATGTACTACTCTGCAAAGGAGCCCGGACTAACGCGGGGGAAAATTCTGATAGTTGCTGTTACGATAGTTGTGGTAGGTTATTTCCATTCCGCAAATAAATTACATTCACACAAAAGATAATCACATAAATATGAAAACGCCTATGGTAAAAGTAAGTCAGGTATTGTCAAGTATATCGTTTGTTTGTAAGAATAATTCTGAAAGTTAGTTGCAAATAGATCAGCTAAAAGGTGTAAATGTTGAACTTTGTACAAATTACTAAGTACTTAAAAAATCACTTGAAATAGATAAACATATTATGAGCTTTTTAATTATTTATACGGGATACTCACGATCTCTTTTTATTTTATTTGTCGATATTTCGGCCTAGTTGCATAGGCCGTGGTCACGACGGCCGAAATATCGACAAATAAAATAAAAAGAGATCGTGAGTATCCCGTATAAATAATTAAAAATGTTATTAATTCGCGACGATTTAAGTTTAAAATCCTATATTATGAGCTGCCACTTAATGTTGTCTGAAATGATTGCTTTCCTACAAAAATAATAAAAATATCTAACGACATTCGTTATAATAAAATTTCAGTAAGTTACTTTGTAATATTATTTCACCTTACCTACTAAAAGCTTTCGATATAATAGTCGGAATCTATTAAACTGAGTTTGATTTTTCGATAAGGACGTTATAAGTACGTCTTTGTGTATTTTGTGTTACGTTTGGTAGTAATGCAATTAAACTCTGCTTCTACTCTACAAGACCTCATAAAATTTACACCTTACTGCCATACTCAGAGACATCAAGTGTCTTTGAATCCATCATTAAGTCGACATTTTCTTACAAAAGTGTGTCATAATGACTGATTCAAAGATAATTGACGTGTCTGAGTTCGGCCGTCAGTAAAAATAAGACGTTTGGCTGTTTTGTTTCTGTAAGAACTATTTCGTAGCAGAAAAGTAATAAACAATACAAAGACACCTTATGTGCATATGACGATTGCGAAACGGTCAAGCTGTAAATATTCTGACTAAGGCGTAGATTGTGAAATTTTGGACTTATAGAGTTAGAAGGTAGGCTCTAAATATCTGATTACTTGTTAAGAGTGCGAGCCATATTGATTTGTCTTGGCAATATTTCATATGAAATATTTTTAATTAGATTCATTATAACCTATTAAATTTAATCCGGTATAATACCTATTGAATTTTCTATATAATGGTATCGACGTGTTAGTTTGGATCAATAAAGGTTCATTATCCAAAGATAGTTATTAATTAATTCAGTAAATTATCCAACTGAGCCGGATATTATTTTAAGACTAAAACGAGAACTGTGTAAACATTATTTTCTATCTGCTTTAATAAAACTTTAAAAGAAAGATATAAAATCTAGCAAACGTAAACGAATTTCCTTAATACTTTTTATCACAATGAAAGACCATAATCGTGAAATGTAATTGAATTTGAATATAATTTTAGAAACGACCGTTTGTACAAGTACGTACTTATATACAAAGCTTCTTAGACAAATGAAACAAATAATTTAAATAATGTTCTATTTAAACGAGTTCCCTCTTATTTCAGTTTAATATTAAAATGCGGTAGGTACGTACTGCGTACTCTCAAGAGTCTTTAGATTTAATTTTCATTTTATGATCTTTATTCTTTTATGCCGCCGTTTAACCACATTTATATCGTTACTTATTCAAGGATTTGCTTCTTCCGTTCTAATATCCACATTAATATTATAAATAAGTTTGTCTGTTGCACTGTCACGGCTAAGCCTCTAAAACGATTATAATGAAATTTGATATTCGTATAAGTGAAGACCCGAGTTCAAACATATGCTACTTTTATTACTTATAAAATGAGTTTACAAACAATATTACACGTAAATAATGGACGCCCCTAATGTTTCGCCAATATATTAAACGTTTCTTTAGTATAATCCTTTTACGAAGAAGAGGCTTCGATCCAAAGCCTTAAAAATTAGTAATTTAAAGACAACTGTGGTAATTCTGTTAAACAGCAACTAAACTTATATTAAGTGTGTGCAACATTTTGTCAATGAAGCAAAAAAAAAAAGAGATTGAACATTTTAGACATGTCAGATTAGTCTGGACATGTCAAATCGTAACGTTTTTAATCAATGTTTTCCGAGGAATAGATTAAAGCTGGAAACAATTTATCGGACGCGGCTTATGGACTCGGCTTACAGCCTCGACTGGTAAATGTGTACATACCGTCCGCGGACGTTTTCGACTGACATTACAATGTTGCCAATTTAGGATATTTTATGCTAGATTTAGCATTTTTCATGTCTTTTAGTATATATACTTGTTATCATATAGCATATTTTTGTCATAATTTTTTATGAAATAAACTATATGTTTTGCTAATTTTATCAATATCGAATAGTGTGGTATACTTTCTTAACTTAAGGTTGCAGATAAACAAGTTGAGACCAAAATAATACTAGTCTTTAGTCAGTTCTGTTCTTAGATAGGTACTTGCAAGTATGTAGTTATATAGATGGGACACAATTAGTGCATGGTTATGATTGTATGTATGTACATGGTTATCATGGTACATAGTTAGCATAATTTGTAACTTAAATATGAAACTTCTAGCTAAATTTAAACAGTGGTTTAGCATATTTTATTGTAGTCTTGTTGGCAACATTAAGCGACAAAAACATCCAGCCAGATGTCTTTTAGACGTTCGAACGGTGAAAATCACGTTCGCGACTTATGCCCGATTGTTTGCACGGCTCAGTGTACTTTTATTATCTGAATACCTTGTAAGTCGCGGCTGTCAGCCGGATCCTATATTTTGTTTCCAGCTCAATAGTCTAGAAATTTCAAGTACAAACAATTCTCAAAGCACTAAACTTGTTTGTCTGAAAATAGTAAGCGCGCAACAAAATTACCACCACTGTACACTGTATTCGATTGTCAAAATGAGAAGTAGCCAGGCGATATCTAATAAAGATAAAGAAAAATTGGATTAATTATTGAAATGAGTTTTATTATAAAAAATAAGCGATCCAACCTATTTGTTTATAAAGACCTTGATTTGCCGATTCATTTTACGCTTGGTTACTCGACTCTTATAGCCAACTCCGGGCAACTAATCAAAGATATTCCGTCTTAATAGGATTACAGCTTTTCGCATAGTAAGGGAACTTTAGAATAAGATGAATTAAATGTGGATTTAAGGGATCAAATAGTTTCAGACAAGTTATTTCTACGAAACTAACCAGCGTATTGAAATTTGAATGATTAGATGTACTTGAATGTGTCTGAATATCTGAGGGTATATAGACAAGTCCTTTGTTTGTTCAATAAAATGTTACAGTAAAAAAAAGCCGCACTTCACATTACCGAAAAGAGGGTACAACTTTCCGTAGGTTAATTAAAAATAATAACATCCATGATTATGTTTTAAATTATTTGATGTTTATCGGAGTTCATCTTATACTGGTCAGTCATTGTTAGATGCGGGTTTATATCCCTTTCTTACACATGTGATTTTCAAGCTATCACTTTCTTTTGCATACAGCTAGTGATGGACTAATGTGCAAATCTATTTTATCGATATTTTTGTTTATTTATCCTGAATAGGTCTTGTACCGGTATTGTATTTAGGTATTTGTGTATTTTATCGATAAATTTAAGCACTGACAGAAACAATAAAAAACTTCTTACTCTGTGTACTTTTGAGTTGGCCTCTGGATAGTTACCCTTTTTCATGTGAGAAGTCAGCGAACAAGCCCACGGCTCTCTTAATGGTAACAGATAATCATTGCCTAAAGACACCATTAATGTTACAGGTGCGTTGCTGTCCTATGGTCGGAATGTAAGGCCTATAGTGCAAATCTACTGGTTTCCCTACCCTCCGAAACGGAATGTGACACTGTTATATTAATTATAGAGGCACGAAATGGGTAAAGCGGTGGATAACTACCCAGGAAAGTTGCTGCACACCACTTTATCACCATTGATGTTGTTGACAATTACCTGTTTTACCTGTGCTCTCCTCTTACGAGGTGCCTGGCAGAGGAGCAGGTGATCTATTTTAGTGAGCGGACCCGAACCAATACGATGGAAAACTGAACTTCTGAACTAAACGTGGAAGAGGGTGCTGTTATTTGTCATTGAATAACTCAAAAATAGTTGAGCCGATTTAATGGAACTCTTTTAAGTGCATAAGGTTATCTGGGTGATATAAATTCAAGACTGGTTCTGATAGGCGATGTTAGGGTCAGTATGTCATAAAACTTTCAAAGGGCTGGGACAATTTTAAAACTAATTTGCTTACAGTATTTTAACGATATTCTGTAGTTCAGGTGGTAATTACTCGAATTAATTAAAACAATTGAATTTGATAAGTAAGTATGTCTTTTTGTCAGGTATCCACAAGGTCATAAAGTAAAAAAATCTAATTTGGTTTAAAGAAACCAGACGAGAGAATGTGTTGGTTGATTGAAAATTCCAAATACAGTGTAGTAAATCTTACCATTTTGCAGAAGATTGTTTTATACAATTTACGCCACTGCTGCTTCATGACAATGCTAGACCACATCCTGCACAACAGACGGCTTCTCAATGAGAAGAGCATCAATTGTAATGTAAAAAACATCCACCTGAACCTAACTCTAACCGATTACTATTTTTTTTTCGAAAAATTTCAAAAATATTAGAAAAAATTTCGATGGGGCAATTCAAACCACGTCCAAAAATTTTATTGATTCCCGTTCGAATGGTTTTTTAGTAGATGGATCAATAAATTACCTATGGGATGGCAAGTATGCATAGGAAACAATGGTTCATACTTTGTTAAAATAAATATAATACATTAAAAATATTTGACTTATGTTGCTCCCCTACAAAACGCCAATTACAGATGTAAGGACCTAATTTATTCAAGTACGGATATTACTCTCAACCGTAAAAATGTGTGACTTTGAGACGTTGAGTTGCATAGCTGCGATGTGACGTGCAATAACAAAATGTGATATAATCCGGTACAATGTCGTACTTCATAAAATAAAAGGCATATCGATAAAATATATTGTTCGTATTAAATATGTCTCATCCCTAATCTTACATATCTGTTTATGAATATGACGTGTTGTCATTGCAAGGGCCAATAAGAAAGCAGTTCCTCGCTTCCCCGCACCTCAGCTATTTGCCAGAATTGTTTCAAAGCAAAATTATAAAGAATAGGCGTCTATTGGGATGTACCGTCGATGAAGCAAATCAACTGTCCCTACAATTACTGATATTAAGGTGCATTAAGTGTTATGGCAATAAGATAAATTAATAAACAATAAAAAACATAATGTAGACTTTAAATTAACTTTGTTCGTATTTTGTGTGTTTATGTGCACGAAGCATGCGACACTTACAAGTTCCTTTTCTTTATACCATAGAAAGGCAAAAAATGGACAGATTTCTTGATTAAAGATAGAGTCGTCTATGGACATCAAAGATGATACAGACGTATTGCTAACCTAAGACTGATGTATATTAAGTAAATATTAAGCCTCTTGCGTAAATTTTAAAATTGGAAAAAATAGCGGGTACTGTCGTTATAGCAGCAGAATAAGGTATGGCGATATTAAAAACCTTTGCGAGCCCTTACGAATACCACCTAATTGAAATAAATGCTTTGTTACAAAAATTCTAAATTTGCATATATTATACTAACTATATGATGATGTCGTCATATTCCTACACTAAAACAGGAAAAATGAGTTAAAACTTTAAGTTTAGCTGCAGCGTGAATTAAATTGCAAAAATATCTCCAACCATCCCACCACAATCAATCATCCCTTCGCGATTTGATTATTCTTTTTCGTAAGGTAGATTCCTAAAAGGTCCCATTTAAATTGAATCCAGATTCGACTGGTAGTTTGTGAGTTAATACTTAATAATGCATACATTTGTCATAAACTACGAATTTAACGCGTCAATGTCCATCACTATTCTTTAAAATCTGATCGTTAAGGCCGAGTAATAACGTAACAAATAGACAATTATTTTTTTGGATTTGCTTTAAAATAATTTGTCACTAATTCTGGGTACCTTATTTTTATACTTACCTAATATTTGTATATGGATTTATTAGTAAAAATATAAGTTAGCTTTGTTCATAAAACGATATATGATAAGCTTTAGGCTATAGTGATAATATTGACATGGCAAAGCAAACAGTTAAACATTTTTGGCACCGTACAGTACACGATCTTTCCCAATATAAACTATAATTTATTAAATGAATTGCTTGAATCAACTACTTTTGGTACATGCACACTACGGAGTTTAACTCAAACTTGATGTTCCAAAAGCAAAATCCCTATTATTAATGTAAAGGCAATGGTTATGTTCTGTTTTCACGTCAAAACAGCTGAATTGATTTTAATATTAGCCTAGAAATAGTTGAATCTTAGAGAATTGTATTAGCTACTTCTTTCTGATATACAGCACCACCTAACTTTTGAGAAACGATTCCAAATCCGTTCCACTTTCGATCTATGACAAAACTAAAATTTACAATTTTTATCCGACGCAAAATACTTCTTATAACTAAAACTGATTACCACCGAACGCAGTCGCATTAACGGGCTAGTGACGTCAAGACTTGTAATAGGTACGACATAGAGTGACATCAAGTGAAGCATTTTTGCGAAATATTTTAAATGAATGTTTATAAAAGTATATAGTAGAAGGCCATTACCTTTTAGTCTATACCCCCTTGTATTAACATTTGGCTGGTCTTTTCAAAGTTACCCTATAAAATGGTCGAGTAAGGAGTTTAACACTTGAGAGAAGTTACATATATAAATATCATGTAGTCAAATTACATATGTACATAACACTGTTGGCCCCAAACGACGTATGACTGTGGTATGTCACTAGGCACTAAGGCTACCTTTTGAAGAAATTTGTTTGATTTGATGTGATTTTTTTAATATATTTGCAATCAAAAAATGCCTGGCCGTTGTGTGTCGTATGAAATTGGAGACACGCGAACATAATATGTATTGTATTGGAAGTCCCATAATTTTGGTTTAATAAAAAAGCAATGTTTTCTCAATATACCATAGTTGCAAGTCTAAAGAGTCAAAATATTTTTTGGTAGATTTTCCTGACCAATTTCCTCCAAAGCGATAACTTGTGAAACGCTCCAGCGAGTTGCATTATGAAGCACAGTGAACGTCAGTTTCCGCTTCGAGAGTGGATAGGGCAGCGACAACCTTTCAATTCCGAAAAAAATGTTTTCAGTCTTTTCATTGAATGTGTATACAACCTTTGCTTCGAATTATCTGTAGTGCGTCTATGCCCTTTGCCCTCTATAATATTAAAAATATCCAAGCTCTGCCAATAATGCGGGTGATTCCGATTATTGCAAATGAAATCGTTTTTACATTTGGTCAGTTTACGGTTAAATATATAAACCGCACATTTTAATAATTCTGATTTACATATTCATGGATACATTTATTGAGTGGCGGTTATGAAAAAATGATTTTTCTCCAAACTTGAAAACAAGATTGTCAAACTCCATTTATGTAATCTAATTGCATTGCATTACCCACTTGCTCTACCTTCACGTTGACTCATAAGAACATTCATTCGTTCACAGAGAACTCATGATTTATGGCTCAGAATATGCTTTAAAATATAGAAACTTTATATTGTGCTCATCCTGGATTTTGTTCTTTGGATGAGCATGTGCGTTCAAGATGTAACACATACCGTGGATTCAACACCACCACTTCAAACGAAAACTGGACTTCAGCCGATCAATCGACTCATATACATTAGACATATACATTAGATGTTAAGCCGAATCCAACCCACGATCAAGGATTGTTTAAAAAGAAAGAAAATTATTTATTTGCGGAATATGTGTGTAAATAAGATGTTACAAAAATATTTAAATAAGTATATCAACATATTCTACCATATTTTGGTGTGAAAATATTTTAATATTTATACAAAATTTTATTTAATTACGAGTACATATGCTTTAACTTTTAAGCCAATTATTTATATTTATAATTAGTTTAATTATTTATTACCAAAACATTATAAAACTATAATTAAATTTAACCCTGTATACCGTAAACTAGAACTACCAACTACAACCTACTAACATGATATACCATATATATTATAATTTTACTAAAAGCAACCTTAACTATTCCTGTCTCCACAACATAAATGATTACCACTGTCGTGTTCCGGTTTGAAGGGTGTGCTTGTCAGTCAACTCACGCATTCAGTTGGACGCAATTTTGTCGTCGTTGGTGTCTAAGGTGACATAGGCATTTTTTACAACCAAGAAATCTGCCAGCCCCTTTGCAATATTATATTATAAAAAACCAGGTTATTTTATCGATATGCGAAGAGAAGCCAATCAAAATACGAGAGACTTACGTTTAAAAAAATTCACAGATGTCATCGATTGGATATTAGAAAATTTGATCGATCAAACACGAACGAGACGTAGTGTTATTAGGAAGCTGAAAGAACTTGGCCTTATATTTAAAGCCCCTAC
>NJDC01009997.1:0-27123 GCA_002245475.1 Calephelis virginiensis
GTCCAACTCAAAATTGTTCCATGATTCCTAGCATAGTTTTGATTTAGAAAAAAAAAACAACATAAGACACTTAATTGGATTACTAACATATTTTTTTAAAACTATAAAAAATATTTTTGCAAGAATATGGGTTACATGGTTTAAAAAAAATCCGACCCAACATAATCTGCATAATAAATATGTGTATATCACTCTTGATAACCATAAATTCTAAATCCCTCGTCTAGAATGTAGCAAAATACTTTCTTCTATACTCTTCCCACAAATACGTTCCAATCGTAATTAGTTAGTGCCAAATAACAGGATTCTTGCAGATCTGCAGACCAAAATTCGTTCTTGAGCATTCAAAAGTCGCTATGTTTCATTTCAGTTTTTGGGACTTGATACTATCGTGTGACACTAAGAGACAGAACTCACGGAGCGATTTTTACTCGCACCCGCTGTGATCGCGGTTCTGCGTTTTTATTTTAAAACTCACGAGACCGGTTTTGCGGTCCCACAGCCGCCGCGGTTGAACTTATCGCCCGCAAACTTGGCGGTTGATGATCGCGCAGCCGGCGGTTGCGGTTAAATAATCAGTACAAGTAGTACAAAATGGTCGCCCGCCAAGCGATCGCAGAGCGCATGGTCGCAACCCGCCGAAGCGGCGGGAGATCGTCGCCCGCACGATCTATCGCTACCGCGGGAAGCGCAAACAACCGCGAGCGCTGTGGGTGAAAATCGCGCCGTGAAATGTGCTCTTACTTTTTGCATATAAATCTACATTCTACAGAACCTGCGTGCCCGCAACCGCCGCGGCCGCGGGTAAAACCGCGCGGTGAGTTCTTAGTAGCATACAAAGTATGGATAGCACATACCTACATTTCAGAACTCTTTTAATGTTTATAATAAAACATATATCAGTCAGTTGTTTTTAAAATGTGTGCATGATAAAAAAAAGACTATAAGAGAATTGAGAAAAATTAAAACATATTATAGTGACGTTTGCATGCGCAAGAACGATTATTATTCTTCACTTTAATAAATGTTTGATTTGACTTACATGTGCTTCTTATGATTCTCCATAATCCGCCTTTCAGATTCACCGTCTTGTCCCGGGAAGAAGTTGTATCCACTTAGATATGTGTGGTCCGGGTAGTCCTCCGGGACGAAGTCACCGCACTCCGCTGTAAATATCAAATGTTAGCACTCCTCGATTATGTACAGTCGGCCAAGAAGGTTGATGTTCAAAATCTCAATCGTAAAAGTTAGGACTCGTCTTGGTTTTCAAAATTAGTTTATGGAAATTGCATATTAGACAATTTCACAAGGGAACGTCCATTAATCATCTAAAGCATAAAACAGGACAATGGAGTTAGGCAAAAAGCACGAAGCTTGTCGAAGGGGAGAGGGGTGTATTAGTAGTAGTAATAACAGAGTGTAAATGTAGTAGTAGTAGTAATAGTATCTTAACACCCATATATCCGAAGAGTTAGACAGAGCTACGACTAGCCGAAGCAAACCTATATATGCAACCGTCACCTGTCCAGTCCCAGGCAACTTTGTCTTTTTATTATTATTAGGAAATTGAAATAGCACATTTTTCTTTGTTGCCCGACTCGAGGATCGAACCCCAGACTTCAAGAAGTGAAGTCCAACACCGGACCGCTAGACCACTGAGGAGTCATAACGTGGATTTATTTCATTATCGAAGGCGCGATTTTTAAACCACAAATAGTGTAGTAAAAACCTTGGTAATGCATAGTCCGAGGAAAACTTTTTTAGTAAGTTTCTCTTTTTCACAAGATTACATTTTTTTGTTATTTTTATCGCGTCTGTGGTAGACCACAGCGCAGTAGCGATCCAGATGTTGGACTTGACTGCTTTAGGTCCCGGGTTCGAATACCGGGTCGAGCAACAAAAAGAAAGTTTGGTTTTTCCAATTTACTAATAAAAAAACGTTGCTCGTGATTAGATATTGGCCCGGTTGGCGATAGGCTTGCCACATATCACATTGTGGCACTTAGTGTCTTCGGTTATTCGTGGGTGCCCTTGTTGTGCCTCTGCCTACCTCTTTGGGGATATGGGCGTGAAGATACTTTTCTTTTCAATATCTACATGAAAAAGGACATAATATGCATGACAAAAGGGGAGAGGTTTAAAATGTTTTAAAAATTCAAGTGTTAAATTGTAGACGCCTATTAGTAGGACGCACACAGCAATTTTCAGAAATATGTGTGTACTCAAAACCAGAGGTCATCTCAACCGTTAGTAAGTATTAGATTTTTACTAATTCTAGAAGATTTTCCCTTGTGTTGGTCCGGTTCCACTGGGTAGAACTCACTATCTGCCTCCCTGGCAGGCAGCTGGTAAGAGGCGAGCATAGGTTATTGTCATTACCTACAAGGCCACAAGTGGTAAAGTGCTGTGCAGCAACTTTCACCTTCTTTTTCCCGCCATAATGACTCTGTCATATTCCGATTTTGAGAGTAGGGTTGCCGGTAAAGGTTGCACAATAAGCCTAACATCCCGGCCACAAGACAGTGACGCAGCTATAACATCTATGTATTTCTATATAACAGCTATACATATGTCTATAGGCCACGGTGATATTTTATCATCAGGGGGCTGATTATGTATCTCAGTTGCAAACTCAAAATGGAAAAGTGTACATCAAATGACGTCATTTGTGTTTGCTATCTCTATTGTATTACTGTTGGTCACTGGAGAAAGCAAATCATTTGACAGCTATATGATGTACAATATTTCAGTTTGAGTTGCCGTCTGATATACGTAATTAGCCCCCAGAAGAGCCGTGTGCTTGTTCACTTGACACATTTCACATAAAAAATAGGGTCGCACAATGAACGCAACAAATTATCACATTGTCTCGCACAGACATGGGGCGATGTATTCTTGCCATACGAATATAATAATCGACTTAGCGAAGAATATTAGTCAACCATATAAGAATCAACAACGCTGTTTTTTCATTAGATGTTCAGTAGATTGTAAGTACATTATAATTAGTCAGTTAGTACTGCACGTGGTTGATTCCTAGGCCCTTAACATCAAATAATATTATGAATCTACGTGATATTTTTTACCTTTATCTTTGACCGACTGTACTTTCCCCGTATTTGCTACTGTATATCATACCTCACGGAGCCATCATTTAAAATTATCATCTGAACGCCTCGAACTTTCGTAATTCACCCCCGCTATGAATCATATTCAAATGAATATTGTCTGTGCTGTGTCGACAATACGCAACTCGGTTATTTAATATTTACAATGGTGGTAATTCTGCCGAACACAACTGAAGTTATTTTAAGTGTACGCTATCTTTTTGCGATGAAACGAAACGAAACGAAAAGAGATGGAACATTTTATACATGCCGGATTAATCCGAATATATCAACTCGTGATGTTTTTAAAAAGCATACATTAAAAGTCCGTAGAAATGTCATGTACAAAGTGATATAACACAAATCGTTTTTGTCTTTAGCTATTGCTATCGTTGAAAGAAGATAGCGATAACTTAGAACTTTTTAGTGAGTGCGAATAAAACTTCAGCCAATATGTCACAACACTCAAAACTTAACAAAGTTATCAAAGCCAGAAATTTCTCAACAATTTATAAGTTCGCGCACTTATACCATACGACATCTCATGTCAATATAACTACACATTGTAAATATTCTCTTCTCTACACAAGCTTTACAGTTAAGCAGTTTTTTTTATGGTAATTGCCTAGGTGATATCTTTTTTATTGTAAAACTAGCGGCCCGCTCCGGCTTCGCACGATTATGAAATATACACATAAATCTCTTTATCTATTAAAAAAACCGCATCAAAATCCGTTGCGTAGTTTTAAAGATTTAAGCATACAAAGGGACATAAGAAGCGACTTTGTTTTATACTATGTAATGGATACAGCGAACAAGGTCACGGTTCTCTTGATGGTAAAAAATAACCGTAGCGTACAGACACTATAGACGTTATAGGTGCGTTACTGTCCTGTAAATGGGATAGCAGGCCTTTTGTGCAAGTCTATCTATCGGCTACGCTACCCTCTAAATTCTTATTTGAGAAAGAACAGGGACCACATGTGTACTACTACTGACAGATTTCAGAACAGACTCAACTGAAGGCACAGGCAGACTCAACATTTAAACAAGGCTGTAATGGAGTGTCTAGACTACCACAAGTTGGCCAAGCTCTCACCTTGTACAATATAGCTAGCTATCAGCGCAGCAGTATTCTCGTTGCACTGTATGCAGCCGTGAGCCAGATCCCTTTTGACTTGCAGACAGAACAGGTACCGGGTGAACTCCTCTTCCAGCCTCGCCGGGTCCGGCGTGTAGAACTTGACGCAGAACCGAAGAGTGGGCTCCAGCATCGACAGACCCAACTGACGACACATCGGCTTCTCCACATCCAACCAATACTGGTGAAAATCAATGTCCTTGTTAAAATAACTGCTCGTTTAGAGTCCTGGACAAATTACACATATTGAATCTAACCCCAAAGCATGCAAATTATATTTTTGTAAGTTCTAACCCTGATGCTGCTGTCATAAGCTAAACCGGTAGGTTATTTATAAAATAATAAGTTATAAGTGATACGTAAAACAGTAGAAGTGTGTCTTTATTTAAAAATAGTTATATTTTTGTGTTATGGGTGTCAGTCAGTAAGCAATACTAATACATAGAATATGTATTTCTATGTTTGTATAAAGATAACTAATAACTTTAATAAATACCCAGATCTAGAAATGCAGACATCTAAAATGCCAATTGCCAATGCGATACTCCAACTGCAATATCTATCTCCAGTTATAGATTTTCTATCTACAGTTGAAGATGGGCTTACCAGAGTGGTGTTGCTATGATATTGGAACGAAGTTCCTTATTGCGCGTTGTGAATGGGGGCTAGACGGAAAAAAATCTTATCAAAATGTTGTCACGACACTTTGCTCTGTGGTCTAGCGGTTCAGTAGTTGGACTTGACTAGATGAAGTCCCGGGTTCGAATCCCGGGTCGGACAATTTTTTTTTATTTTTATTTTCTATTTTTTTTATCATTTTCGTTTTATTTATTTTTTTTTTAATTTATTTTTATATTTTTATTTTCTTTTTTTTATTCCATATTTCTCTGTCTGTCTCTCTCTATAAGAGAGATAGAGATAGAGATTACTAGAGATTGAGAGAGAGAGGGGAGAGAGAGAACTTCGTTCCATCCGGGTGTCCCTTGACACCTCTCAACTTTTTTTTATTTATTTTTTTAAAAGAAGTTACCTGGTTACTTATCTTAGATAAGTTACTCAAATTATCCGTAAAACGACATCTTGACGCAATTAGATAAGCGTAATTACGTCAAGCAAACATTTCCAAGCCGGTGGACGAAGATTAAATCTTAACTAGACGATAGCATATTATACGATGTACTATTATTTCGAATTCATATTTATTGCACGTCCCAAACGCGTTAAATAAGATTTTTAACCTACTAAAAGGAAAATTAAAAAGGAGGAGGTTCTAAATTCGACTGCATGTTTTTTTGTATGATTCTTACGAGATTACTCGGTCAGTAGCCAACAGGTTTTGATGCTTCTTTATTTTAGAAATATATAGAATATTATCAGGATCAGACTATTGGGTTTTTAAGTTATTCTTGATAATTCTTTAATTATTGTTTATGTTGATGACCTCATCAGAACTTTAAACTACTAACTGACAGGATGTTTATAAAATTTATATCGGCCCATTTTGGAATCATTTGTTATTTATTTTCAAATTGCGTAAGTGGTACCAAATGATATAGTTGCTGGCGATTTTTGCAGTTTTACTACGCTTAATTATTTGATATTTAAATAAAGGTACATTATTCAGAAGTAGACGATAAATAAGTATTTTCCTAGTATTCTGGATTAATATAAGATTTCTAAAATTTTAAAGCAAGAAAAATTAGCCCCAGGCAGGATTTGAACCTGTAACCTTTCGTCTCAAGCCGTCAAATGCTCGAACCATTTGAGCTACTGAGGATTCGAGTCTCGAGTCGAAATTTCTTACCCGTTCACGCGGGTAGTTATGTCCTATAGATACACAGTTCTGAGTACTTAGGCACTAAATGAAAATCACATAATGACCATAACTTTCTTTTATCTCTAGGTATATTTATTTTAGCACTTGCCCTGTGCTAGGGTTACATTTCTATAAATTTTAAAGAAAGATTAAGCTTTTTTGAAATCGGTACAGAAATGATGGAGAAATCGACCAATATGGATCGATCAAACAATTTAGGAGTCGTATAACCTCCTGATTTTCCAAGTCGATAAAAACTGACTTCAACTTCATTAACAGGTTGCTAATTAATAATATTTAACATATAAAATAATTCACTTTCCAAATAAAAACATACAACCCAATTGATAGCCTCTTCCTTTTCGTAGTCGGTTAAAAATCTGTTATTTCAATGCTAATGGAAACGGATAATAACGTTTGGTGGTGGTCTTTATTTAACAGTCAGTGAGCTGATAATATGATGATATGAAATATCCTGTGACTCGAACGGGACTTGACCTACTTCGCCGGTCCTACAGCGGTCAGATCGATGAAGGCAATCATCCGAAGATTGATAACAAATTCATTCTTCTTAAATTTTACTAAATAAGTAACGAGCCGACCCGGCGAACTTCGTATCGCTTGACAGCAACTAGTAGTTTGTGTGTATTATGGCATTGCTTTATCTTCTTTCTCGGGAATTTTCACGGTTTTTCTTTTCATAAGAATCTTTTCCGGTCAATAACTAACACAACATAAAAACCATGAGCAATATCGGTCCATCCGTACAGGCGTGATGGACCACGCAAAATGGAGATTCATTTATACATATGGATTTGGACTATATGTAAACATTTTGATTTTGCACAGCTACGTTTATTTAATTTAGTATTCAACTAGAATAAAAACAATAAGTAGAGGTATGATTTTTAATCTTAAATCGTCGCGTAATTAATTATTTATACGGGATACGCAATAGCGACACATAAAATAAAAATATATTGTGAGTATCCCGTATTAATAATAAAAAATGTTAATTAGTATAGGTGCATGTTGCAGCAGCCACTTAACATTTGACCCGGTAGAAGCAACATAAACATTTTGCCTTTCCAAATGGATACATTTATTGGCCTTCACAAAAGTGAAAAATTGACACGTACCTAAGTTATAAACATTCAGAAAAAGATCAAACACATAAATCAAGAAAGAGGATAATTACAAAATAACTAGCTGACCCCGCAGACGTTGTTCTGCTATATTTTTAATGTGATTTATTTAAAAAAATTGGGGTGAGTCACCCTTATCACTTAGGGGTATGAAAAATAGATGTTAGCCGATTCTCAGACCTACCCAATATGCTTACCAAATTTCAGAGAAATCGGTCAAGCCGTTTCGGAGGAGTATGCAGACTAATTTTGTGACACGAGAATTTTATATATAAGATTATTAGGTTTCGGAAACATGCCGAAACGCCTACCGTTATTCTTTTTCACAGCTAATTGCATCTTCAACTAGTCATAGGTGCTTTGGTAGTGCCTCTGCCTACGTCTACGGGGATATGGGCGTGAAGATACTTTTTTTAACTACGTTCCTAAATTTGCATATAAACTTTAAGAGCTGACTGTACCTACATAGATCTAGAAAAGACACACAAAAGAAAATTTTGGAAATCCAATAAAAATTTTCCACAGAACGATAACAAAAAGCTAAGTTAAAAGTTTGGAGAGGGGAAACTTTACCTTGGTTCCATTTGCGTCTTGATACTCCAGGCCGAAGTAGTCCGCCTCCAGCAAGTGCAGCTGTCGACACACTTGGTCGAACAGAACTCTACCTAACGCCTTCGACTGGAACAATAAATTTTATCATTAAATTAAAATATATTTCAAAATCTCTTTATTATGCTGCATAGGGTTTTTAAAAAATAATAATTGGAGAATCACAAGGTTTAGACGAAATTTACCAAAATTCTACAGATAAAATAAGTAAATACACGTTTTTTGGAGTTAACACTTGTACTTATCCACTGTATACTTTATTTAACGTGTATATACAATGGAATTCCACCAAGTGCCGACGATAGCAAGTATAGATTCTAAAATAAGTAAACATCTCTAATGCGAATGTGGATGGATGTAGGTACCCGGGGAGACCAAGACTGACATTCCACGATCAGACAACTCGAAAATTATCCTAGGGTGGTGTCAAGAGTCTCCGAAACCGGCGTGTTTGTATGAAAATGGTAATGAATGTGAAGAAAGCTAGACAGGTTTGTCAGGATCGTGAGTTCTGGCACTCGATACTCTCTGCCTACCCCGTGAGGGACTTGGCGTGGAGATATGTATATATGTAAAAATCTCTATAAGAAAAAAGTATTTTTAGCGCCTCGATTATGAACGTTGAATGGTTATTGGGTATTCTAATATCATGTTAAGTCACGGCTCTCATAAAAATATGTGGGTATCGCCGTGCGTACAGGTTGTAATAAACCATTTTTTATGGGATAAGGCTGCGAACAAGCACACGACTTTTCTGATGATAAATGACAAACCGTAGCCTGTAAACACCATAAATGTGAATGTGCAATATTCGCTCCTGTGGTCTGTTACTGCTTACTGCTTAGACTCAAATTTTTGAGGTCCCGCGACCGAGACCGATTCCCGAATCGGGCAACATCAAAAGAAAATAGAATATGTGTATTTTTAATTTTTTGACAAAAAACAACGTTGCCCCAGATTGAATAAGTGTCCGGTTTGCGATAATAGGATTGCCATTATATTAATTTCCATAAACCATAAAATTTACTGATATGAGTACTTTTAACCAATACCTACTCGATACTTCATTTCAAAGTATCGATACTAAAATGAACTTGGTATCGGATAAAAGTATCGAGTACCTACTTGGATTTACTCTTATCGTTTCATCCCTAGCTGCTATACGAAGTAACTATTCGCCTCTGACGAAATAGTGAATAAACAACTAGTATATTATTTATGATTGTAAAATACGAGTATGATCTACTTTGTTATGATACTGACTCTAAAAAAAGAGGAGGTTATAAACTCGTCCCTGTGTGTTTTTGTTGTGTGTTCGTCATGCGATTTATGGACGAATACCAATTGATTTTGATGTTTTTTTTTTAAGTAGGCAGTCTGTTAGAGGTGGTCAGGTCCCATAGATCACATTTTATACTTATATCGTAAGTATCCCGTATATAAATAATTAAAAATGTTCAAGTTCAATTTGCTGCGCTGACATTGTTTTATAAGTGTTCACAAACAACACTACGACGCGACGTCTCATAGTGCCCAAGAACGCATAGGGACCGTAATGCCTGTTCATAAATGATACTTGAGTAAATTAAACCACTACAAGTTTGTCAATAAATAGCGCATAGCTAAAATAGCTACAGAGCTACTTTAAGGAACTACTTTAGAGAACTGATTTCAACACTATGCGCTCTCCCAGCTAAGTAAGTTCTAAATAATGTTAATGAATTGGATGGCTTGACGCAGGGAACGCACAGCTAAATATCGTACTTCGCACAGCGTTGTTTCATTACTTAGCCAAGTACGCTTCTTGAACACGGGTATTATTAGTATCTTCGGCTAGTCGTGGGTGCATTGGCTGTGCCTCTGCCTACCTCTATAGAGGATACGGGCGTGAAAATACTTTTTTGACAATCTTAAAATCGTTAAAATTATAGTTTAATTTTCTTAAGAATTAATACCACGGTAGTGATAACTTAATAGAATTATTAGAAACCAGTCATTTGTTTGTAATAAGACGCCTTACTAGAAAAAAAAATAAGCACTCGTTAAACACATGTTCTACTAAATCCTGTCTAAAATTTGAATATCAACCAATAACATTCCGCCACGTCATCCAAGTAGGCATTTTATTGGTTGGATATCAATTGATAGCACTGTTAAGTAAAACAGGCATCTACATTTTTTGTTTTCAAACGCACTTCAATTTTCCTTTAGTCCTTATTATTTGTCAAAAAAATAGCCTTTGTTTAAAGATGGATCTTTAATTATATGTACATTTTAGTATATATATATATATTTATGCTAATGTTATAAAGCTGAAGTTGAGTCACTGAAATCCGAAAATTCCGACTGGTGAGAGTCGGATTTGAAATCTTTTTCCAGCTATTGAATAGGACTATATTCTAAAACAACTTTACTAAAATTCCTTATTAATCAACACGAAGTAAAGTACTCCAAAGTTCAACCTGGTAATAAAATCTTTATAACAATGTCATACAGACTAAAAATTCAACTTAATTTTACTCCTACTTTAGTCCATGTTTATTATAAGATGGAAAAAGGTCCTGTTTTAGCTTTATAATATCATCAAAACAACTGTAAAGGAATTGATCGACGGATAAGTAAATAGTTAGGACAGCACAACGTCTATCGGCTCAGCTAGTATTATTTAAACTAGTGGTCACCCATTGGTTGAAATACGACCACAATAAATTTTAATATCTTCTTGATAAGAACGCTATTTTTATTTCTCAAGACCAACTACTTTGTTTCCAAACTTTTTAGTGCGCCATCTGTGATCTTTTATCGTTATCATCAATATATTTGTTTGTGTGTGTCAAATACACGGTAGTGTGGTTAATGTTTTATTTATTGATTTAATGTACTTTATAAGCATTATTATTAAAATAAAATATTAGTGTCCTGCACTTCTCCTACACATAAACTATAGGTGTGCCAAATGTAACGCTCCTGCGTCCGCGCAATATTCGTAAAAAGAGGTCCAAAGTTTTGGCATCACGTATTAATATATAGATTATAGGAAATCAATCGGAGTGAAAGAATAAAGGTTACACAAACTTGTGTGCCTAAGTTGTGACCCAGTTAGTCTAATTGATCCTAGTTCTCTAAAGCGCCAGTATACACGATCTTCAGCTCCGACCTTAATTTGCATCTATCCGAATTAGTTATGACTTACGGCCAATATTAATAATTAATCCTAATCCAAAACTCGCTGTCCAAGATTGATATTTTGATCCATTTTTATGTTATCAATTGCCAATAATATATCTGTGCACAGGATAAATATGGGAATGAGGTATAGGATAGGCCGGCGGATACGCAGCTATCTAGATTGCTTGAAATCCATTAGATTGAGATACATTATTAACATTAGCCGTACATCACACACAGGCATCGTCTCTGGCCGCTGTTTATTACATAGCTCGTCTTTGTGTCAAATCCATCAAGGTATTATAATTCAGAAACATACATTTTAAACAGGACTATGTTGAGGAGAGATGATTGGTTAAGTATGTATCTAATTTTTAAAATCTGCTACTTTTAGCATCAGCGCCGTTCCGATTAGGAATCGAAGTGGTCGCCATGGCCGAAATCGGAAGGTGTCATCGTTATCAGTTTTAGCAGTTTCCCTTGAGCTTTCTATAGTTTTCCGTTTAGTTGGTAGTCTCTGTGGTCTAGTGGTCTGGTACTGGACATGAAGTCCCATTTTCGATTAACGGATCGGACAACTCATAATGAGTTTTTAAAATCACGTATCTATAAATAAATCCTTATTAACCTTGGTCATCGCATCACGCCTGAACGGATGGAACAATTTTGCAAATTGTGTTTTCTTAAATGGTGTTAGAAGAATATTCAAATAAAAAAAACGACGGGTTGCACTCCGGGAGTGCAAGCAGAAGTGAAAACTTGAATATTAACGTTGTGCATTTTTAACATTTTGGGATGTTTAGGGAATAATTTTGCACGAATTGATTTAGTTATCAGTATAAAAGTTCTATCATTTATGTGGTAGAATACCATATTCATTTATTGCGCTATCGGACACAAACATGACAACACGAACATTCGCGCAAGCGTCCTGCGCAGTCTAACGAATTTTCAATTAGGTCACGTGACCTGAAGCGAGTTTAGAAGTTTTTACCCATTCCAAAAAACGTGCACAACGCCGCTAAAAAAGTTTTTACTTCAAAAGTGTATAGGTAGAACAGGACGTCTGTCGAGTCAGCTAGTTGTCTAATAAAAACAACGTTTCCCCCAAACGTTTCTTTTATTACCATAAAATGTGATATCTGTTTATAGGCGAGACAGGGAAGATTTACGAATTATAAGTTCAAGATGGTAGTATTAACAATTCGAAGCTTATGTAGACTAAGAATGCGTAACTAGAATGGCGACTTATCGTTCAGTCGAAATATTTCCTCAGACGGAAACGACGAACCGCCCTACGGACGTGCAGGAATTTTGTAATATACGATTATATGCTAGGAATTTCGTTACAGAACGCATAACATGGTTTTTACATACCTATATAAACACAAGAAAATATCTGTTTGTATTTAATGTCAGAACAACATCTATATTATACTAGCGGCCCGGTACGTGCTTCGTTACGTATATGACCGCATGAATGCCATAACACAACAAAAGAAAAAACAACTGAAAAAAGTTTCAATATGAGTGAAAAATACCTATTAACAAAATGATTCGCCATTTATTGAATTTATTTCTTACATAAAATGTTATAAATGAAGAACCGTTCGACAGATTTTATGCAAAACTTCACATAAATCTACTAAATAGTCCGAACAAAGCCTAAACATTTGGTTTGGATAGGTGAGCCCGTTCTTAATTTATAAAATTACAACAAAAAGTGGCATTGATTTATTTATATATATAAATCAATACCACTTTCTAGATAAAAGAAAGTTTTGTTAGTTACACTAAGAAAGTCTCGAATTATTTAAGAACGGCTGAACTGATATGCCTGAAAATTGATAAGGAGGTAGCTTAGAACCAGGAAACGGACATAGAACACTTTTATCCCGTTCGACAGTGACGAAACTTGGAGAATCAACATTTTATTTTTTTCCATACAAACTGAACGGGTGGAACGAAGTTCGCCAGAGCAGCTAGTTTTTATTAAATTCTAAAATAAACTAGCTGTTGGCAGCAGATTTAGATGCGTATTAAAGCTGTCTCTGTCGCTGCATCCATTTAAGATAATAGAATAATAAACCAGTAAAACTGCAAAACCCAACTTTTCTCCCCACATTACCATGTGATATATTTTCCCCCTTTTTTTCGTTCTGACCAACTGAACCGGTCAACTGGAAACTGATCAACATTTGTTCTTCCGAACGGTTCAATCATTTGGTTAGTCGGCTAAACAACTATTTTTTTTCTTACTGAACAACTTATTTGCAAATTCTAGCAAAACAATATTACTGACATATATACACTTCTTATTGACATGTTTTTAATTTTACTAAGAAGTTAAACTTTAGGATTAATAATATATACATACGAGTACGTCAGAAGATCAATAATGTCGTATGGTAATTGATTTTATTTTGTCATTTCTGAAATGATTTTGAATATTCTTTTTTTTTGAAAAACGAAGGTATACTTACAAAGTGGTCCTATTGCCACCAAGACTTAAATGTAGGCGAGTACTTACAGTTTTACTGATTACAAGTAATAAAATTATAATACACAACATGGTAGAAGCCACAAGCTCCAGCTAAAAACTATAATACTCAGATCATAAACCTTCCCGAGTAGTTGGACAATAATAAATAAAACGACATGTCCATTATATAATTCAGTAAGCAATAACATAGGTCGGTACGGACGGACGGGCCGACTCTAGCAATTTATTTACATTATGATTTGTCCGTTGCTTCCTCTTGTGACCCGACCTTCTATTTAAGGATACATTTTATCCTTTTGAATACCAAAAAAGAACAAGTATTTTAATTGCAATAAATCGCCTCTGTGGTCTAGCGGTCCGGGTGTTGGACTTGACTGCATGAGGTCCCGGGTTCGAATCCCGGGTCGACCAACAAAAAGAAAATTGGATTTTTCCAATTTTCTAATAAAAAAAAAATGTTGGTCGGGATTGGAAATGTGCCCGGTTGGCGATAGGCTTGCCACCTATCACATTGTGAGACTTAGTGTCTTCGGCTAGTCGTGGGTGCCTTGGTTGTACCTCTGCCTACCTCTTCGGGGATATGGGCGTGAATATACTTTAATAAATAAATTCAGTAATAATTCCCGCGTTACGTCTGAAGAAACCGGGAAAGCTACAAGAAAGAAAGAACTAAAAATTCTTCAGGCTGCATACCTTTCGGAGATTCTCGCGTCAACAACGGTAGTAAAAAACCACATCTAATGTCAAAACGTGATATTATTTAATCTACAATAATTATTATTCGTATTAAGTTTAAATTTGACATGCGTGCGTTTAAGTTAATCATATCTACTCGCTTAGTACAATATGAGCCTTTGCTACACATCTTAAGATTCAAGTTTGCTTGTGTTGTGTACATCAGTGAGTATTCTTTTTTTTTATGATATTGGAAGGCAATCAAGCAGACGGATTTCCTGATGTTGAGAAATTCACGCCGCCTAGAGACACCAAAGGTGGTAACGGTGCGTTGCCAACCTGAGGCCGGGATGTTAGGCCTCGAGCAAAAGTAAGTTTACCGGCTACCTTACCCTCCGAGCTGGAACACGTCATGACGTTATGGCGGCAGGAATAAGTAAGGCGGTGGTACCAATACGGGCGAGTCGCTGCTAAACTCTACCACCTAGTCAGATGTCACGGTGCTAGTGACGGTGAGCCTATGCTCGCCTTTTAGGAGCTGCCTGGCAAGGAAGGCAGATGGTCTATTCTACAAAGGAGCCCGGACCAACACGGGGCAACAAAAAAATTCTGTACGTTATTACCATTAGGCACTTCTTCCAAGTCGGGGCACTCATTTTTTTAGTTTTGTAATAAAAACGACGTTGCCATAGAATTGAATTGGGCACTCATATATATTATCGGATGGCGATAGATTTGCAGATGGCCGATCATATTGTGGGACTGAATACCTTCCGGCAATCGTCGATATCCTGGTTGTACTTCTGCTTACCTATTCGAGACATCTTATTTACAAAAACAATAGTCAAAAATCCATTAGAAGCAGTTAACCAAACAGTTAGTGGCAAGCCTTTTGCCAACCGGGCACATATCTAAACCTGGGCAACGTTGTTTTCAATAGAAAGTTGGAATAACACAATTTATTTTTATGTTCTTGTTGTCCGACCCTGAGTCGAACCCGGAACCTCTAGACCACAGAGACGAGGACAGGAGATAGAAGCCAGTAGTTAACCAAAATCTATTATAATTATAACAACCAAACATGCAGCTCGATAAATGTATCGTAAACTAGAGGTAGTAAAGTACAAAGTAGATGGGTCCTAAATTATCCAGCCACTTCCAAATCCATGCAAATGAGTTTGCCGGCCTTATTGCATAATCGTTATTTCCACTGCTACTAGTAATTTTATGCATTACTCGAGTTTATTCTTTAAAAAAAATGGATCAACTCGACGCTGAAGAATGTAGTCAGGAAGAAAGGCTATAAGGAAAAAACAAACTTGAAATGAATTTTGTATATTTAAGAATAATGTCAAAAATTGTGCCTAGTACCTACCCATCAAAAGAAACTTAACTTTTTTTGGTGGAAATTTCATTTAATTATTTTTTTTAAAGAACTTGAACCCGCGATAACCGTCATTATAAGAAGAAATTTATTCCCATCAAAAAATGTCAAAATTTTTATTTTATTGTTAGTGTTTATTTAGGACTTGAACTAGAAATGTATCAGTTCTGTTGTTACTTCAAGTTCAAAATCCTAGTTCGAAGTTAACTATAGTTCGGAAACTAATGAATTTATCAGCTCGTATTTTGCTAAATATACAATGGAGTATGAAATTTCATAGAAATCATTAAATATTTTAAAACCAATATCCCACAGATGGGGTTCCTTTTTATATAAGATGAGATAAAACGGGCACGTGCACAGGCAGTGACATTCGCAACACCAGGAGTACCTCATGTGAGTTGCCGACTTTTAAGAAACGAGTACGTTCTTTTCCTTGAAGGTTATTAAGTCATATTCGTTTGGAAATACCGCTCGTAATAACTGTTTCCACAATGGTGATGTGCGAGGTAAGAAATGTCATCAGTATCGCAAGGTTGTAGACCCCCATGAATCAGGGTGATAGGCATGATACCTTAAAAATAAGGTGATGTTCGAAGGTGAAACTCAGCGGCAGGAATCAAACCAAATAATTTCTCAGAGCATTTCCCATGATAAATGTGGTAGAAAACACTGAGTGACCCAAGATCTCTACGAAACGTCAAACAATCAAGCCGATCGTTAATTACCCGGACATTGACAATTCGAGATGCTCTACGTCGGATGCGGTCAAAATGAAGGAGCTGGTTCTGGGTAGCCCCTGCCCAGAGTCGAGAACAGTACTTCAAGTGTGGCTCAATTTGCGCTTTTAAATATTGTCCTTGGAGAAGAAACGCTTAATAAACTTTTAGTTTCAGTAAAAGCCATCTCCACTGTAAAAAGCTTTTCAATTATTTTCTAAAATCTCGAAGAGCCAATCTCTTGACTTTATCACTATCAAAAGAAGATGTCCTAATTAAGCTAAAGGTAACTTAAACTCAAATGCAAATGAGTCAGAGTAGGCCATATCGCAGAATTAGGCTTGATTCACCCGTACGACAACGAAAGAATAACCGCACAATTTGGTCGGGCGTAATTTCGTACTGAAAATCAACAGTAGACTGTAGAATTCACGGGGACTATATTTTGACATCGTTAACGGCGACATGGGAGAAATCTACTATATCACGACCCCGCGAACCAGCGTCCAACCTCATTCCAAATACAAAGTTGCATTAAAACTCCTGGACACTGCGGCTAAAGCAGGTCTTTTGCTGTTTTCGCTCATGAAGATCATTGCATCGTGGTAACCACTAGCCACAACGACAACCTTGTTTTGTAGGTACCACTGCTTGACCACATTTTGTCGTTGCAAAGTCGTGCGGTTGTCGTACGTGTGAATCAACGCTTACTCACGATGCCTTAAATTAGTTATTTGTCTTTACAATCTCATGAGTGATAACAATTTGTGTTTAAATAAAATAACTAAACCGACGTCAAAGAATAGGTCGTTATATTTTAACGGTTAATTCCTTCAGTTTAATTAGGTACTGATAGTCGTGCCCACCTTAAAACGCTTTATCGGTGTTGTAACGAGCCGTTTACATTCATGTCTTTTGCTTATCTCAAGACAGTTTTTGTGAGTTAGTCTTGGCTAGTCCTTGGCTTATACTAGATTATTCAATATCTAAGCCTTTTTGCTCTTTCCTTTCCTTTTACATACTAATTAGGCGCAGTAAAACTGCAAAAATCGAATAGCCTACCGGTTTCGCTTATAACAGCATCATGAGGGCTAAAAGTTAAATTCAAGTTTTAGCGCTGATGATGCTGTTATAATATATATAATACCAGTAATATTTACAAAATAACTAGCTGTAATCCGCGGCTTCCCCCGCGATAAATTAAGACGAAAGTTATCCTATGTTTTCAGTTGGATGAAACTGGATCAAATTTGATTGAATTCGGTTAAGTAGTTTAGGAGCCCATCGCAGACAAACAACGTGACACGTAGTTTATATAAAGAAGAAAGATAAAATATTACAAGTGATACGTAAAACAGTACAAGTGTTTCTTCATTTAAAAATATGAATAGATTACGCAATTTATATATGCATTTTGCTGTGTCAGTTATAGAAGAGGAGGCAAATGGACAAGTAGTGGGATAGTAAGTGATCGCCGCCCCATAGACATACCGCCGCCCCATAGACATACCGCCGCTCCACAGACATAACGCCGCCCCATAGACAGGAGTACCACGGATCCGTCGCTGACCATTAATAATTACCCATTTTTGAAATCGGTTGAAAAAGATAGTAATAAAGTAAGCAATTAGGCCAGCCTGGTTATATTTAACTTGTGTGCGCTCATACTATTTTCAGGCTTAGTCTGATGACGTCAAAATCGCCGTGAGAACTCCTATAAATCGATTTTATCTTTTCGCACCCTTTCGAGAGACACAGATATAAGGTTACTTTAAGTGGTATCGCCGTGTTTTTAACCGAATTTTAAAAATGGATGCGGTTATAGGTATGTTCGACTCCTATATATTTTTTATGAATGTTAATATGATTTCTCAGTAATTTCTGATCCGATTTTACTAATTATTTTTTCATTTGAAATACCGCAATCATGAGGTGGTCCCGTTGCCACCAAATTTGGGCCCGATAAAGAAATCCCGACGAAATCGAGGATAATATTGAGTGATTGTGGACGTACAGCGACTTACTTATATCAAAATCGAAGACGTTTTTTTTTTGCATTTTCACTGCGATAAAATTACATAGCCTAAGGATACAATAAGCTATTTTATTAATAACTAGCTGTTCCGGCGAACTTTGATCCACCAGTTTTTATGGAAAAAATTAAAATATTGTTTCCTCACAGTCGAACGGGATAAAATGTATCATATGTCCGTCTCCTGGTTCATTCAATAAATTTTCAACAAAATTCGCTTCAGCCGCTCTTAAGTTAATTATAGTGTAACTAATACGAATTTCCTTTACACTTATTGATTACATTTTACGAATTTGTTTTCTTCAAGAACTGTAATGTGTACTATAGTTAAATGTTATTGTATCTCTTGAAAGACGTAACGTGATTGACATTTAAACACCAAGCAAAACCCACGTCACAAACGCAACAATAATCCATATTTAGTACGCGCAACATTAACTATGCAACATAAAACATGTGGCATGGCTATATACTGTGTTACTTTATTGCTACTATATATTTTGTGTCGCCAAACTACATTGTGTCATGTGTGATTGATTAACTCTTGTCATTCAGATGGGAGAGATGCTTTAAAGATGCAAACTTGACTCTATGAATACGGATCCATGTGTAGATTAGACCATTTACCTTCCTGATTGGCAGCTCGTAAGGAGCAAGGATAGGTAACCTATCCTAACCTATGATGAATGATGACTCACTTTAACCTATCATAGGTTAAAGTGAGTCATCATTCATCACCAGAAACATAACTGACAGTAGAGTGCTGTGGAGTAGACTTGGGTACCTCAACCAAAACGCATCAACCGCCGATCAATTAATGATTCACGAGTTGAAGTGAGTTAGTTTAACTGGACTCGACGAACGCCTCGCAGTTCAGCTCAACTTATCTATAAAAATCACTAGCTGTTGCCTGCGGCTTCGCCCACGTTTTCACAGGAACCCGTTGTGCGATCGGGATTTAAAGTAGCCTATATGTTAATCCAGGTCACAATCTATCTGTGTTCCAAATTTCAGACAAATCAGTTCAGCTATTCGAGCGTGAAAGAGTAACAAACATACTCACATCTTTACAAACTTTCGCATTTATAATATTAGTAAGATTGATGCGAACTGTCGCTCGAACCTAATTACCGAACCATATGTCGGACAGTTATTAAAGATTTTTAAACAGTTTGAAGCATTTCAATTGAACAGTGAGCTGCGAATTTTCCACTCGAGATACAACTCGGACTCAAAAAAATTTATCGTCTGCATATTTGAACAGGTTCAGAGCTGATTTACTGAACTCTACTGTGAAGCAACTTGCCCATATAAGAATTCACAGACTTAACTATTCATGCTGCCACAATTACAAATTCATTTATTTTTACTTGCAAATAGGTACAAGGTCTTACATGCAAATCTTATTAAAAGTTCATTTCGCCAAAAAATATGCACGCAAATTTACATTTCAAGATTACGATAGTAGAAAATGACAATATTAAATCGTTTTAAAAATCAACCTTACAATTAACATTAATTAAAGTGAGATCCTCTATTCCTAATGCAAATACGCATTCTCTTCCTCAGACTAGTTTTCACTATAGTGACCACTACAAAAATACACTTTATTCCAAACAACATTGTAAAAATCATAAAAAATGTAGAGTTTTCTATCTCTTATTTCAAAACTATGAATGTTTTTATTTATTTTATTGTGTTTTATAATGTAATAGAGTAAGCTGTAACAGGATAATAAATATTTATATTAAAATACGCCGTATTTTTTTTTAATCTTGTTTTGAAAGTTGTGTTACCCTATTTTTTTTAAAAAAAGGAAAAAAATATATAACTCGTGATTGGTTCACTTTTTCCTCGCATACTCATGGGTAATTAGTTAGCTAGTGACCTCATCTACACCCCCTTAACGGGATCGGGACACATTTCCAATAAGCCTGTATAATATATACAGTCCTGTTAGAAGAGTAATGCCGATAAACTTGCACATTAGGTCTAAGTACCACGACCACAGAACACATATGCTAGAAAATCTACGTTAGTAGGTCTATGAATTAAGAGCGGCCAACCCGGCTTCTTTTTCATACAAACGCTCGTACGTGGTTATGGCTTTGTAACAGATCGTTCTTTGAATGTTTTAACTAATTGGTATCTTTTGCACATACCTTTGTTTCCATGGTAACAAAAAAACTGAATTTGGAGAAACCAATACATTATAAACCTCCGAAAATCTGCCTTTTTTTACAATTTTTGTCTGAACTTAGGCGGTTTATAATGAAATCATTAATAGTAAAACTTAAGAAAATATTTTCATAGAAACCTCGCAAATTTAATAGAGGTTCTAAATGATAAACATTTATTTCACGAACTTGTAAGGATTTCCGAAAAACACGTATTTCCTGGAACATGTTTTGTGAAATTTATTAACACTATTTTTCGTTCAATGTTATCGCGTTCTCACTTTTTTAAAAGTTACCGAATGCGGACCGAGCTCTCAGGCGCTATCTCTCTTTTCGCTGAGCTTCTTTTTCTTACATTGCGCTGGATGAAACAACAAGCTTTTCAACCACGCTCGCGTTGATTCCGGGAAGGGCCCTCTTAAGATATTTTAGCAGATATTTTTTGAAATAATTTACAACTCAATTGAAAACATATTTACATACTTAACAAGAACACGGGTCTCCTGATGGTGAGGGATAACCATGGCCATAGATGTTGCAGGTGCGTCGCTATCTTGTGGCCTAGTGTTAGGTCATTTGTTCAAGTCTACCGCCCGGGGGTAGGGCCCCCCTGTATACCTGGACGATTTACAGCACAGCACTCTACCCCCTGTGCTCTTGATAGTAAAGGCCAAATGAACCTAAGCTCGCCTCTTACGAGCTGCCTGGCAGGAAGGCAGATGGTCTATTCTACAAATCAGACACAGACTAACACGGAGTAGCACGGTAGACGCAAGGCTCATTAAGAGCGAATCCTAAATCGCGCTATCACAATTACTTAGCTGACTCAATCCACAGGTTTCAAAGCTTCTTCGATGGACTACGACCCCAAGCCTTATTGGGAACATGTTTCCATCAATCTGCGAAGTCATCACAGCACAGAACAATTCAAAATAAATTGAGGATAATGTATTACAAGGCTAGACGACCACACATACTTTTTGCTGAATGGACATTGGACAATGAACAAACAATATTCGCAATTAAATTTACAGTTGCCTCTGTGGTCTAGTGTAGTAATGTAATCAAATATTTCGGTTTCTTGGTGCACATACATAAAAAGAAGCACGTCACAGAGCTAAGTTATTGTGATAATCAAAACTAGCCAGCTAAACATTTCTCTTAATAACATCTGGCAACTAGCCAGAACTATAAGCCTGGGAACCAGCCTCGTATCAGCCCCCTCCAGAGATTGAGTCGCGATGGAATATATTGAGGAAAATAATTCTTATGTATGCACAAATATTCATTATCTATCATGTTATTACATACGTTTTTAAGTTGTTTATGATAAATATATCTATCTAACAATATTTCGGTTACATTACATACTGATCTATTTCGGACACATTATTATATTCTTCTAAGCGTTGCCATTCGTACACCGAGCAGTTTGACCGCTAAGCCTAAAACTAAATTCTGGTCCTCATTTGGGGGCCGAAAACGACCGCAATCCTAGAGTAAGCAGAGACTACTAGTTATGACCAGTATACCTATTTACAGAGTAAAATTTATAAATAAAAATTAAGTTTCGTTAGTTAAATCATTCTAATATAATATGTAATTCTTCTGGACCTATGTATGTTTGTCACCTAACACGTCGTAAGCGGTTAAATCGATTTAATTAAAATGTTGTATGTATTTTCCAATGGAAGGTCCGTAAACGTAAATGAAATTGTATATCTAGGTATTTCTTTTAGTAGCGATGGAAGGTACACTGGAGATGCAGAGAGGAAAATGTGTGCAAAGAGGAAAATGTGTGCAGGGAATTAGGAGATTTTGATTCAAGATGCTAGACTCGCTTTACAATTTTTTTTACTAATGCCAAACATTACTATATGGAAACGAGAGAAATAGGTGAATAGTGTTGGTGTAAGAGTGAGAAAACGCATGCTCTATTGGTTCGGTCCCGTAAAAAGATAGGCAGGTGAAAAACTAACAGACTACCTCGAACTCATGGTCCACATTCCCAAAATATAGCTAATAAAATCGGTCATTAGGAACCTCCTCTTTTTCGAAGTTTATTAAAAACTCTGAATTTTTGATATTACAGTATAAATAAATTTCACTGTCAAATTCACCGCATGTAACCTGTGTCGCAGAATTTTACTTATATTTTTTTTGTTATTAGTTAGCCACCATAAATAACAGCATAAATAACTGTTTTATTTACTGAAACACAAATGTATCACGAAAAAGATTTATACGTCTGTATAATTTGTTAAAGCTTGTTTTTCGCAGAGATTGTTTTGTTTCTTCTCGTGAGTAACATTGAAAACGTGGTTAACGGTAGACAAGGTCAGCTTATATACTTAAACTACACAACAAAATGAAGAAGCTTTTTTGTTAATAGTTTAATTACTTCCTTTTAACACTAACTGATCCGGCGTACTTCATACCGACTTAACTCGGTGCCATACCGACAGCAGCGACACCTAATGGGTCCTATCAGTGTTTTCAACCCTCTGAGAACCCACTCGAAGATACATTTACGAATGTGGGAGAACATGTCGATATGTTTTTTTAAACAATTTCGTAACACACGAATTGTTTCGCAAATATATAATTTAAAAAAAAAGTATCTTCACCCCCGCATTCCCGAAGAGCTAGGCAGATGTATAACTAGGGCACCCGCGACTAGCCGAAGACACTAAGTCCCACAATGTAATAAATCTTGTGAGGCGAACCTATCTTAAATAGGTGCCCTATTTGAGACATCCAAACCCACGCAACGTTGTTTTTATTAGAAAACTAGCTATTCTGACGTTCAGTTTGTATGGGAAAAACTAAAATGTTACTTTTTAAGTTTCCTCAAAGTCGAACGGGATAGAAAGTAACCTATGTCTGTCTCTGGGTTTTAAGTTATCTCCCCATCAATTTTCAGTAAAACCGGTTCTCCTTTATTGAGTTATAAATAATGTAACTAACCGGACTTTCGTTTATACATATAAATTGAAAAAAAAACACATTTTCTTTATTTAGTCAGACCCAGAAATAGCATCCGAGATCTAGATTTAGGGCTTTAACATTTCCTGGATTATAGATTTACCTCGTAGGTTAGCTTCTTAGGGCCTGGTGCAGATTCATATGTTAAATCCAATAATTTAACTGTCAAATATAAAGTGATTTAACCATAGACAGAAGCTAACTGAGAGTTAAATAGTTAAGCCAAAAAATTGCAAGTCGGCCCTTTATATATGGTGATTTAACCTAGGTTGAAAGATAACTCAAAATTTAAATATTTATCTACTATACAATACTATATAATACTAAAACTACCACCGGATCGGAACGCGGCCACACACTGAGAAGATCCGGCAAGAAACTCAACAGGCTGCCTTTTTTTTTTACTTATTCTATACAAATTACATATAATTACTAGTAAGAGATTGGTATGAGGAGCAATTAATCCCAAGCACTCTCATACTCATAGAGATTCAGAAATGGTATAGTATCCTTTTTCATACAATTTCACTTTGACACATTTTTTAAATTTATTTAATGGTAGGTCTTTCATGTAATCGGGAAGTTTGTTGTAAAAGCGTATACATTGGCCCATGAAAGAATGGCTAACTCTGTGGAGACTGGACACATGCACAGCAAGATTGTTTTTATTCCTCGTATTTAAAAGGAACATACAAACGGCCCCTAAATGTCATAAATCAATAACCACCAATAGAAAAATTCGATGCGTCGCCCGGATATTATAAGGAATTGTATATAAAAGCCATTAAATTATTCATTGAATTTGTTTTGATGTTGGTAAGAATTTGGAATAACTTTTACTTTACCGTCGTATTTATTTTCAGGATTTTTGGAATGCTGGATGGTTAATAACAAACAAAGAAGTTTTAAAACCCAAACCTCTAACAGAATGAATGAATGAATAAATGAATGAAGATAAGGGACCATTAACATAGTTTGTGTCAAACAGACTTTTCACCAACTCGTTGGTCGAAGAGTTAGCGTACACACGCCTAGCTTCACCAAACAACCGGATTTAGATTCGAATCTCGACGGAGGCCGGCTTTTGATGAAAATCTAGATATCTGACATTTCCAAGTCTGGGTGTTTATTAAATTTATGCTGGTATGGTATGGTATGGTATTAAGTATTACTATGAATTAGTATCGTTGTCTAACATCCATAACACAAGCATATAATTTGCATACGTTGGGGTTAGATTCAATTTGTGTGATTTTTACGGAGATATTTATTTACTTAGAGGATTGCCATTTATAGGATGGACACCCGGTCGATAGCTGATAGGTAGCAAGCCTATTGCTTGCCACCTATCACGTTGTGTCTTCGGCTAGTTATAGACATGTTGGCCCTGGTTGTGCATCTGCCTGGTTCTATAATACGAGCGGAAAGACACTTTTTTGCATATGGAGTAGAGCCCACCAAGATTATATGTAGCTAACTAGAAACTTAAATGTATTCAAAAAAAGTCAGTCTATAACATACTTATTAAATGGCTTATTTTAACAACTCACCGCCACATTTGTTCCTATTACAATAAAATCTGTGCTAGCCATTATCGTATTCCAGGCTGAAGGTTATGGAAGCCAGCAAACTTACCCACGCAGTAAGCTTAACCTTACCAGCCTCTGTTTGACACCATTGAATTTATTGTCTATCAGGAAACTAGTATTCTCCATTGTCTCAAAAAAATAAAGTTTTTTACCAACTTAGAATAAACAAGGAGGTTATATGTTTGGCTTTTATCGATTAACTAGCGGCTCGCCCCGGCTTCGCACGGGTATAAAATATACACATAAACCTTCCTCTTCAATCACTTTATCTATTACTGTGGCCATCATTCATTTTAATAGCAATTACAATTTTTAATTCGTAATATCTTTTGAATGAATTGTCCGATTGGAATAAAATAAAAAGTAATTTATAGCTATTAAAACAATCTTGCTCAGTAAATAGTTTCTTTGGACAAGGATTAGTATTTGACGATAATATGATCAATAAACATAGGCTAATAATTTTAATTACTTTCATTCTATGAAAAAGGGGTTATAATTGCTAAAATATAAATGTTTGGTCGATACTATCGCGGACTTTTTTGTAGACATTATTGAGTTCTACAACTTTTCTATAGAAGTCAACCATACATCTCTAACCATTTAGGCAGCGTTCGCGAGAATCGTTAACGTACGGCAGTTTTTTCGTCGACTTAACTTCACAATTTTCACTACCACGAAAAATCCTATCTATTTTCCGGGATAAAATAAAGCCTATACGGATTCGGAAGAATCCCTCTAAGTAATGGTAAAAGAAATTTTGAAATCGGTCCAGTAGTTTTTGAGCCTATTCAATACAAACATACAAAAATACAAAGGTTTCCTCTTTATAATATTAAGTATAGATTAATTTCAACTTCATTTGTGAACCGATTGTAAACATTTCTATAAATTTTAAAGAAAGAAAAAATTTCGCCCCAGACAGGATTTGAACCTGTAACCTTTCGTCTCAAGCCGACGAATGCTCTAACCAATTAACGGGTTAGAAAGGAATTAAAAATTTCGCCACGGGACTTGAATCCTCAGTAGCTCAATTGGTTAGAGCATTCGTCGGCTTGAGACGAAAGGTTACAGATTCAAATCCTGTCTGGGGCGAAATTTTTCTTTCTTTAAAATTTATAGAAATTTATCCCAAGCACAGGGCAAGTGCTAAAATAAAAATACGATTGTAAACAGTTTTTGTAGGAAGATAAAATATTCTTTCAAGACTGGATCTGATGATAGAATCACCCCTGTGATTCTATCATCAGATCAACGACGAAATGATTAATTGTAGTTTTACTGAGCTTAAGGTTATGATATTCGAGCGCTGTTGGTACATCAATCGCCGTACGGTGATTTTGTTAATTAGTTTTTTCTAACACGTCATTTATAATAGCACTAGAACATTAAAAATTCGTTTTCGTATTTTTTATGATAGAATGAAAATACAAATATCGTGTATTCAATCTGGAACATTTATCGAACCACATCGAATATTTTCTCAGAACAAAACAAAGCATATTTGATGGTATAAAATGGAATCCAAAACAGCTATTTTTATGATATTGGAAGGAAAACAAGCAGACGGATTTCCTGATGATAAGAAATTCACGCCGACGAAAGACACCAAAGGTGGTAACACAGGAAAAAATCTAATATCCTAGTCTTAATTTTATCTTTATCTTTTTCGCCTCTGTGGTCTAGCGGTCCGGGTGTTGGACTTGACTGCATGAGGTCCCGGGTTCGAATCCCGGGTCGGCCAACAAAAAGAAAATTGGATTTTTTTCAATTTTCTAATTTAAAAAAAATGTTGGTCGGGATTGGAAATGTGCCCGGTTGGCGATAGGCTTGCCACCTATCACACTGTGGGACTTAGTGTCTTCGGCTAGTCGTGGGTGCCTTGGTTGTAACTCTGCCTACCCCTTGGGGATATGGGCGTGAAGATACTTTTTTTTTTAAATTTATCTTTCGTCGCGTTCTCTCTTACAGGTGGTCAATACGATTACTTTGTAGAAGATCAATCTCAAATAGAGCGTGTCTAATACAAATATCTAGGTGGAGTTATACAGGGTGCGGTATCTCAGACGACCC
>NJDC01010001.1:8781-31780 GCA_002245475.1 Calephelis virginiensis
GTGTGTGTGTGTGTGTGTGTGTGTGTGTGTGTGTGTTGGAACGAAGTTCCTTATTGCACGTTGTGAATGGGGCTACACGGAAAAAATTGTTAGGAAAATGTTGTCATGACACTTTTTGCTCTGTAGTCTAGCGGTTCAGTAGTTGGACTTGACTGCGTGAGGTCCCGGGTTCGGATCCTGGGTCGTACATTCTTTTTCATTTTTTATTTTCTATTTTTTTATTATCATTTTCATTTTTTTCATTTTTATTTTCTTTTTTTTATTTGTTTTTCTGTCTGTCTCTCTCTCTTAGAGATTTAGAGATTTTAGAGATTACTAGAGATTGATAGAGATTGAGAGAGAGAGGGGGAGAGAGAGAACTTCGTTCCATCCGGTTGTCCCTTGACACCTCTCAACTTTTTTTTTAATATGAATAGATTAGATATCTCAAGAAAAAATTAAAGATATATACGAGTACTTACTTCGATTTAGGCTATGAAGTACAAATTCATCTTTTACAAAATGACGTGTTTCAATTTTCGGCGAGAGTCAAGATGGAGGGACCGACTCTTAGATTTTAATAAGACATGCTTCAAAAAATTCTACCTCAATTCTACTATTTGCTACCATTGCTCAATAAATTAGTATCTCATCATAAACATGTTTTTTAATCAAAAAATGTTGGTCCCTCCATCTTGACGTCAAGATGAAGCGACCATTCTAATAGGCTGTTTCTGGGAATATTTAATATACCTGATGTTTTTCTACCTAAATTCTACCTTTATAAAATAATATGACGTTTTTGAAACATAAACAGTTTTAAAAATATCGACTAAAATAGTTGGTCCCTCCATCTTGACGATACAATAAATTGCTTTTTCCGGGCACTGTTTAGTTTTTTTGTAACTTTTAAGTGGTTAATATTTCCTACCTAATTTCTACCCTGACAATATGTATTTTTTTATGAAAAAGAATTATAAGTACTGAGTTATTGCGCTATTTAACATTTTTATAAATTTCATTTAATGTTGTGTTTTTATTTATCTAATATATAAAATTCTCATGTCACTGGGTTCGAACTTGAACTCCTCCGAAACGGCTTGACCGTTTCTCTCGAAATTTTGTGAGCATATTGAGTAGGTCTGAGAATCGGCCAACATCTATTTTTCATCCCCCTAAATGTTAAGGACGGTCCAACCCTACATTTTTTTTTAATTTCAGACAAAATTTTTTGTTTTTATTTTTTTACTAATACATGCTAAAACCAAATGTACTAAGTTCAGGTTTTCTGAACCTTCAAAACAAAAACACCATTTATTTAGCTTAAAAGTCTGTATAATACATACATACTAAAATACATATTATCATCACATTTAAGCAGGACTAAATACATTTAAAAACACTTTCTTCTAGTGAAATTCAAGATAATAAACGGTTTTATTTTATTTCGATTGTCATTGTCAGGTAAAGGAACATATTTTCAGTACTTTGTACAATTTATTGAATACCTACCACACTTAAACACGAAGGGTTCAGTATATTACCAAGCTGCGCTCAGGAATTAAACTAATACTATGTATTTATCTACACTTCTCCTACAAGACATTTATTATTATTATCATCATCATTATTGTCTCCGTAGTTTTGAATTCACTGAATACTTGCAATGTTTAGCAGGCCATGAAGTGGGTGGTTTATTTCAATTAAATATCCATTTATTTCCATTTTTTTGTTATTTTTAGTATGTGGAAAATGTTTGATGAATTATTGATAAAACAGACATAAAATGCGAGTGTGATTAGATTTATGTACACGCAAAGGCGAAGGTTGATATTTCACAAATCACTCGGGTTTTATCCAAGGGTAGTGTCGAGAGTCTCCGGAACTGGCGCGTTTCGGAGACGTAAGAGGTGAAACGAGTGGATTCACTAATTGGCACCTAGGTCGATTCCTAAGCTGGCGCTGCTAGGATTCAAGCGATAAAAAGTTTTTTATCAAATAAATGTGAAAAATGTTGACGAGGTTACCGTTCTTTTAATATGAAGTTAAAATATTTAACTACAACTACAAAGTTTTATCAACATTTAAAGCTCGAAAATTTCTGTATTTTTGAGTTTTTTTAATAGCATTTTACACTAAATGCCCTTCAGAGCAAAATGACCAAAAAACAAAATGTACTCCAGAAGCACAATGTGCAAAACACAGAATGCCTAAAAAGCAAAATGAGCAATAAAGGGCTTTAGTCACACTGACTCTTTTTTGCTACATATTCCCTCTATTTAGAGAGCATCATGTAATAAAAGAGGAGAAATATACGCTTAATATTTTTAAAATCTTTTATTTAGCAAAATCGTGTTTTAGCTTCTTTACTTAGGTTAAACTAAAATATAAAATTTGACTTTCTCAAAATAACATAAAAAATACTTAAACTGCTAATAAAATAAAACCTAACATAAACTTCTTACTCAATTAATTAATTAATTCGCCTCCTTCGCATATTAAAACAATATTATAAAATAAATATAAAAACAAATTCCTAAGTGTATTTTCCTCCTCCCTCTGTAGAGTGATGTCTATCCGTCGATAAAAAAAACTAACAAATAATCCTAATAATATTATAAACCGGATAGTTAGTAAGTATGGATGTATGGATGGGCGTTTCTTACTCTTTCACGAAAAAACTAGTGTGCGGATTTCAATGACATTTGGTGACCGTGAGCTGGAATAGCAGATAGGATACTTTTTATCGCGGTGTAGCAAACGAAGTTGCTGGCATCAGGTAGTGCTATATATATTTTGCGAAAAACACAATATAATGTTACAACGCGAGCCTAGTATATATTGTTACGAGCTATGGGTAATAAAATGCCGTTTGTAACGTAGAAGACGTTTATTGAAAGCTTCCACAAAAATCCTCTTAACAGAATCCGAATCGCTAAGTAAAATCACTGGTCCAATGTCCTCGCTGTATTCGCCGAAATAATTCTTCCTTGTCGCTTAGTAGAGATCGCTTCGATTTCGCTTCCGAAATTGAACTGGCGGGTCGCGGCTCGATGCCTCCTTATATACTGCTATGCCCATGGTTCGAGAAACTTCTCATACAATCTAACACAATAGACGCTTCCCGAATCTTCGGGTGATTACGTCAAGGACATGATTTATTACCTGCGGCGCTATACGTAAACAATGCGCGCTGTGTATAGGTACTACTCGCCGCGGACCGCGAATGTTCCAGAAAACGTTGTTCTCTTATCAACGACTTTTCGAGAACTTTCTTCACTGTTCGATAGTAGACCTAATACCTACTTATGCGTTTTTGGGGTTTTGCTGTACGACGCTTCGTTTTCGAGATATAGGTACTCAAAGTCGTAACAATATCATCTGGTAAAGGAATTGAGATATTGTTATGTGATTACCGGCAAGTTTTATATCTTTTATTTATATTTTTTGTCAAACACGACATTCCGTCTTCTTCGGTTTTAACCTAAGTGAAGAAGCTAAAATACGATATTCTCTATTTTTTTACAAGATGCTCTCGGAAAGAAGGGGATTATGTAGCAAAAAATAATAAGTGTGACTACAGCTTTGATTGCTCATTTATCGTTTTGCACGTTTTTTGCTTCTGGTGCATATTTTGCGTTTTGCACATTTTGCTTTTAGTGCATAATTTAATTTTTACTAATTTTGCTCTGAAGGGACTAAATGTAATCACTTAGAAGATAAAAAGATGAAACTTCCACTTAGGAAATAATATTTCCTAGATTTCTTATTAAAAAATCTACGGTTAGGTATTGCTATAACCGTGTGAATATTTCATGAATATTACAGAAATACATTAAAACTGTAAAGACACTAATGTCTATTTACATGATATAAAGCATACATATTTTGAAATAAGAAAGTGTGTATGTGTGTAAAATATTCCGTTTTTACGTCTAAATGGCCGATTTGATGTTTAAAAGTTTTATCAAAGAACAAACTAGACTTCTATGAAGGACTTAGGCTACTTTTTATTCCAAAATATAATTTAGTATTCTTACGGTACCCGTTATGGGTACCGTAAGAATACTAAATAACTAGAATTTGCAGGAAATAACGCCAATAACAGTTAGATAAAGATATATTATATTTTATTAAGCAGTCTTCCAAAAGTGGTCTTATTGATAAAGTATCATTTAACCTTTGCTCGCCTCTTACCAGCCACCTTTCTTTATGGACAGTTACTTTACTCTCTGGAGCTATCTGGAGAGGAGACAGAAAATCTATTTTACATAGGAGACCGACCTTTTTTACAGGTCTTCTCAGGGATAAACATGTAATATTATAGACTTAAACGTGTAAATACAACATTCATGTTTACAAAACATTGTTTTTGTACTAATCATTTCCTTATTAAAATTAACACTCGTGCCGTTTTGATATTTAGATCGATTTAAAATATCAGAACTTGTTAGAAGAAGGTGCTTTTACCTTAACAACAACGTACAATTATTTTAGCACATATTTTAACCCAAAATCCAACTACAGTTTAAACAGAAATATAAATTATCAAGGTAGAAATTAGGTAGAAAATATTTACCACTTAAGTGTCAAGATGAAGGGACCAAATATTTTAGTCGATATTTTTAAAACTATTTGTGTTTCGGACACGTCATATTATTTTTATAAAGGTGGAATTTAGGTAGAAAAACATGAAGTATATAAAATACTTCCAGGGGCAGCCTATTAGAATGGTTGCCCCAACATTAATTATTGATTAAAAAACATGTTTATGATGAGGTACTATTTTTTTAAGCAAAGGTAGCAAATAGTAGAATTTAGGTAGAATTTTTTGATGCATATTTTATTAAAATCCGAGACTTGGTCCCTCCATCTTGACTCTCGCAATTTTCGCAGTCAGTAAATGCATTTGGTATGTTAACTGATTCTGAGCTTTCGAGAACTGGCTGTTGCCGGAGCTTTTACACATTTTTACGGGTTATTAAGCTCTGTTACGAGAATCAATCGCGTGTAAATAGGGTTTCAGGATATCCTTGTGCCAATTCCGGGGTTATGTGTAACATGTGTTTTGTTAGAGATTTATATTCCACCGCTTTATAATGCTACGTATAGCATTTGACTCGAGGCTTCTGCGTGCCAAACTATATTTTTTGAAGTGAAAACTTCTTTAGCGGCGTTGCGCCCTTTTTTTTGGAATAGGTAAAAACTTCTAAACTCGCATCAGATCGTAAGACGGCGCAGGGCACATGCGTGAATAAGACGGTGCGAGATCTAAAATAAAACGTAGATTCATAGCTGTTTTTGTATTGCTTAGATATTTCCGAAGAGTATAGGATTCGCAATGAATACGCCGCAATATACCTACCATTACATTCTCACAACACAACATAATAGCAGATACGTACAATATCAACAGACATTGCTCTATTTATTCCATCTTGAAAATAAGCTATGTGTGTAGACGAGCAATATTCGTTGTACAGATAATATGACGACACTCCTAGCCGTCACGTGGTCTTACTTTAGCGAGTTTGAAAATAATATTTGTACATAAATGATAATACTTTCATAGTGATAATTAAAGCAATTCGTGCAAAATTATTCCCTAACCATTCCAAAATATTAAAATGCACAACGTTAATATTCAAGTTTTCACTTCTACAGGCACTCCCGGAGTACAACAAACCAAAATCCATTAGTAGTATTTGCGTGAAAGAGTACTGAACATCCTACTATTCTCACAATCTTTCGCTATTACGAGGCTGGATTGATAAGTACTCGTTAGGAAGAGTAGGTTAGTTTTGTGTTTGGACACATATCTATTCAGTTCTAAAAATCAAATCTACCTACATTATTTAGTTCAGTTCAGAGAAGTTAATTATGTAAAGCTCGAAACGTGTGCAATAAGTAGTTGTGATTTTTTAACAAATAAATAACTTTTTAGCAAAGCAATCGCACATACCCGTATAGTATTACTAAGATTTCGTATATGTAGCAATATATATTTTTTCTATATTTACATAATATGAATTATAGATATGTCTTATCATAACAAAAAATCAAAGTGTACCTGCCCGAAAGTATTTCTGCAGACGTAGGCAGAGTTACAATCAGAACGTCCAGGACTAGCCTAAGACATTAAGTCCCGGAATGGTAATTGATGGCAAAGATATCTCCAACTGGGCACATTTCCCAAATCCTGGGTAACGTAATTTTATTAGAACTTTGAAAAATACATTACCTCTTTTTTGCCCGACCTGGGAACCTGTATCTCATGAAGTCAAGTGTAACACCGGACCGCTAGACCACAGAAGTGAATTTTTTTCATAAAATATAAGTAAATAAGTAAGTGTCTTCAAACTTCATATTCCCGTAAAAGTAGGCAGAGGCACAATCAGGACACCCACGACTAGCCGAACTCACCGAACACACTAAGTCCCACAGTGTGATCGGTAGCAAGCCCATTGCCATTTCTAGTATTTTTTTTAAAATTAGAAAATTGGAAATACCACTCTTTCTTTTTGTTGCCTGACTCGGGAATTAAACTCGGATCTCATGAAGTTAAGACAAACACCCTAGACCACAGAGGTGACATATCCATAAATATATCGTATATATATGAAATAAATATGTAACCCCCATTTCCCTAAATTTACGATGAAAAACAATCACTAATGTTAAATACCCAGTATAGTCATGTTAAATACCCAGTATAGTCTATTCGATAGGCTGAAAATGGTGTTAAATAGACATAATGGTGTTAATATTATATGCAATGGCTTATTCGATCCGGAATCATGTCTAGATAATTGTCCTAGAAAAGTGAATTAGCACATTCAAAATTCCAAAAGTTATAAACAATTAAAGACTGTAAAAAATAGTGTTTGGTTTTTTGCTTATAATTCGTCAACTAATATTTTTTTTGGATTTTGGAAAAAAGATCCTTAAAGAAGAGCAAATTTACTAAAAAAAAAGTTGCGTCTTCCGAAACTGTACCATTATTGTTAATAATTTTAATTAAACGTTGGAAATTGCCGTCCGCGTGCCGTTTTTAGATTGCGCGCATGGCGTCGCCGGTCAGTATGTTACAATAAAAAAATTTTTTAGGGTATTTAAACTAGATTTAAAAATCTAAAAAAAATATGGTATACTCCAAACACTTCAAAGAGCTGATCCCGTTGCCATTTTTTCTTAAAGTTAATTTTCTAATAAACTAGACGATTGTTAATTTACAAAATTTTCCGGGACTTCCCTTATCATTGCAAACTAAAAAAAAAACATATAAATAATCGCCATAAAATTGTTTTGCTTCGTAGAGCCCTTCTTATATACACACAAAAGAAGATAGGATGATAAAAGTTTAAATCAATTGAATACTTTGCTTATAATTATTTTTTTAAGTTAACAACAAAAAAAAATTTTTTTTCCATTTATTAGGATTCTACCGTTTTTATGTCATCGAAAGACATGTAACTTAAAAGCAGGAAACGGACAAAGGACGCTTTTTATCCCGTTCCCTTTTGAGGAAACTGGGAAAAACAAGATTCGATTTTTCCCATAGAGCCTGCACGGGTGGAACGGAGGCGGAAAGTAGACACAACCACTTCTGAAATTACCAACATCATTTTATCGTGTTTGGCCATATTTTATATTTTGACTCCTCAAAAGACAAGAAGTACTATTACTTCTTAAGTTTACTCCTGGGAATAGTCCTTATAAATGGAGGCTTGTCAGAAAACATTTTTCATCATCATCATCATCATCATTTCAGCCATAGGACGTCCACTGCTGAACATAGGCCTCCCCCATTGACTTCCACTTCGACCGGATGGAAGCGGCCTGCATCCAGCGAGACCCCGCGACCCTCATAAGGTCGTCTGTCCATCTAGTGGGTGGCCGTCCTATGCTTCGCTTGCCGGTGCGTGGTCTCCACTCGAGAACTTTTCTGCCCCAACGACCATCAGTTCTCCGCGCTATGTGCCCCGCCCACTGCCACTTCAGCTTGCTAGCCCGGCTGGCTATGTCGATGATTGTCGTTCGCCTGCGGATCTCCTCATTTCTGAATCGATCTCGCAGGGAAACCCCGAGCATAGCCCGCTCCATAGCTCGCTGTGCAACCTTGAGCTTGTTTATCAGGCCCACAGTAAGAGACCACGTCTCGGTGCCGTAGTTCATCACTGGTAACACACACTGGTTAAAGACTTTTGTCTTAAGACACTGAGGTATTTCGGAAGAAAAGACGCTACGCAATTTCCCGAACGCTGCTCAACCGAGTTATATTCGTCGATTTACCTCTTTCTCGAAGTTAGACCTACCTAACTGGACCGTTGTCCTAGGTATATAAATATATAAATATTTTTATTCTTTAACATTTTTGTTTAACAATTTTTAACGCCTCTGTGGTCTAGCAGTCCGGCGACGGCCTGGACTTCTTGAGGTACCGGGTTTAGTCCCCGGGGCAGGCAATAAAAAAAGTTAGAAAATATATATTTTCAATTGCCTAATAAAAATGACGTTGTCTGGTATTAGATATGTGCCCGGTTGGCTATAGGCTTGCCACCTATCACGTTGTCAGACTTAGCGTCTTCTGCTGGTTGAGGGTGCCCGGCTTGTGCCTGTGCCTACCTCTTGGGGATATGGGCGTGAAGATACTTTTTTATTTATTAACAATTCACAAAACATCCTGCTATTGGTCCTTGAACTACTAGGTAATTAAACTAGTAATTGTTATTAACATTTTCAATTATTTTTACGAAATACTTAGGATATTTTTATTTTAGGTATTTGCCGATATTTCGGTCTGTTTGTATAGACTGTGTTCACGACGGGACTGTCATAAACTAGTTAGGGGACTGTATATTTAGCCCGGCACCGGCCAACAATTGGATCCCACGCCTGAGCCATCTTAAAACTGTCTTCCCTATTGAAATCATTTGGTGTGTTTCGAATTTTAATAGCGTCACGTTAATAATGTATACGCTTAATAACTTCATACAACGATAAATAGCTAGCCGACAGTGAACTTCGTACCTATCGCTTGACATTACTAATAGTTTGTATAAGGGAAAAAATAAAGTATCTATTGTTTTCACTATTTTCCCTGCAACTTATCCGGTTTTTCTATGTATATGTACTTTCCTGTAAGTTACTAACACAATGAAACACTATTTTTTTATTTTTTTTTATGATATTGGAAGGCAAACAAACAGATGGATTTCCTGATGGTAAGAAATTCACGCCGCCTAGAGACACCAAAGGTGGTAATGGTGCGTTGCCAACCTCAGGTCGGGATGTTAGGCCTTGAGCAGAAGTAAGTTTACCGGCTACCTTACCCTCCAAACCAGAAGTCGTCACGACGTTATGGCGGTAGGTATAGGTAAGGCGGTGGTTCCAATCCGGGTGAGTCGCTGCGAAACTCTACCACCTATTCAGACGTCAAGTTGTTAGTGACGGTAAGCCTACGCTCGCCTTTCACGAGCTGCCTGGCAGGAAGGCAGATGGTCTATTCTGCAAAGGACCAACACAATTAGCAAAATTAATCCATCCCTTCAGCGTGGAGTTCATTTGTATTGAAATAGATTATTTCCATTTCCAGTGAAAGCTTTTATGCTTTTGTAATATATGGAGACAGAACACATGAAGATTTTTCTTTTATTTTTATTCCAAAGTAAGCCTAATATTAGCTTTCGGTAATCTCAATTTTGTTATAAGCGAAGAACAAATGTCAGAGGAAACTCAAACACTTCACAAAACCAAACAATGAGTATTCGTTTGAAGAATACAAGAAGATGTAAAATTAGGTCGAGAAGATTTGAATAAGTAATTTGGAGAAGATATAAAGTAAACATCAGTATGAAAAGGAGGGCCGGGATGATGGTATCGACGTGGATTTGGACGAGTCGCCCAACAGTAATATTGGCAATAGCTACAGTGACGACGCTTGTACAGATTATAGGACATATTCACAAATATCTTGGAACCTAGTAAATTATCGTGCTATGCACGCACCAAGTGGGATGTGAACGAGATCCATAAAAGAGAGGCTTTATTTATGTGCAACGCCATATACCTCTCCTGATTGTAAGAGACACTGATGACGTTTGATATTCGGCACTGTACTGTAGCCATAAGGGTGTGGATCCAAATTAAGCAAGTTGCTGCACTGCAGTCTACCATTCAGATAGATTGATAATGATTTGTTTGACTCATACTCACCTGTGACGAGCTCCTAGATATCTAAAAACTAGGTCTCAATTGCAGATGTTTTGTTCTGCACACGGGGGCCCGAAATAACACTATTAATTAAACACAACTCTGCAACCGAAAACCTTTTGTATTGGAATGGCCAATCAGGTAGTCATTTGTCAGGAGTATTTGCAATCAGGTAATCATCTATTCTATATGTAGTTTTTTCCTTTAAACGTTATGTATCTTTAACATACGCTATGGGTCTGATTGCTGCTATTGTAATGTTTTAGTAGTCACATTATCCGGCTTAGTCAACACTATTTTGCCGTCAAAAGAAAGGTCACTATCACACATATATTTTTTTTCAATCAAATGATCTATTTATATTTACTTATATCAACTGTTACATTATTTTATTGAATAATGACATTAGTGTAACTATGGCTGCTGCCCGCATCATAATCACATTTGTGATCTGGTCACGATGGTGGACGGTGGGAAACGTTCAGTGTTCCTGGGAGAATTTTAAATAGTACAACAGTTACGCATGATCCATAGAGTTAGCAAAATAGACCCTTATTCTACATCTGTTATCAGGAACACCGTTTGGGGCCAATCTATCCTTTAACGAATAAAAGGATTAAATTATCCGCATAATACACGAAGTAATGGCATCCCTAACTTGACGCCCTCAGAGACTTTATAAAGAAGGAACGCGTTACTGGAATCTTTTCCCAATCCATCCATTCTACTCACAATAAAGTATTTTCCATTTTACGTACATTTTTATCACCGAGTTTAGTACAGATTGAAAATTTGTGAAGATGTATAGCGTTTATTGGAGTTTATATTATTTTTATTGTAAGTAAGGCTATAACTAGATGGATTCGGTAGTAAGTTATCAAAGTTTTGTTTTTGTGAGTTATAAGAGAACAGGTACGCTGTTCTGATGCTAAGAAACCGCTCTTACTAATACCATAGATGTTACTGCTTGATCGCTTTAATATGGTCTTTGGCCACGTCTGCAAGTCACACATAAATTGGCCAGTTGCCCAAAACACAGAATTGGTAAACACTTACGTTACTACCGACGTTAGTAATAGATAAGGCAGTCATAATTCGGTCGAGGTGTTCCACAGCACTCTCCTATTTTGGTATGACTGCTTGAGAAAAATATCGTCACGCCTATATCCCCGAAAAATTGGCAGAAGTATAACCAGGGCAACCGCTACTAGCCGAAGACATTAAGTCTCACTATGTAATAGGTGGCAAGCCTATCGCCAACCGGGCATATTTCCAATCCCGGGCTACGCAGTTTTTCTATTACAAATTGAAAAAAAACAAAAAGACGTTTTTGTTATCCGACCTGGGGATAGAACCCGGGACCTAAAGAAGTCAAATCCAACGCCGGACCGCTAGATCACAGAGGCGATTGCGTTTGCATTGACTGCTTGCGGTTTGGAATAATTCAGTATCCACCAAAGAAGGATGAGGACATCACGTTCCGATGATATAAAAAGGTAGCAAACGGTAAGTTATTTAGCTGATGGGACATGAAGTATTTTGTGTAAGTCTGTCGGCTGCTACAATACCTAAACCGAAACATGACCGTGACTATATAACACCGAAAATAGACAGAAACAGGTAATTAGCAGTTTGTCGGTTTGTTTGTATATCAGTTCACAACTTGTAATCTACGCCTCTCTTCATCTATATCAGTCAGACATCTTCGATTGAAACAAATTTTGATGGTAATAATTATTCCCCTACACCGAAACTTGAGAGTGGTATGCACTAAGTGAACTTAGCCGAATAAAGCATGGCGGTGGTCCGAGAGACAGGTGGGAGTATTTTACTGTTTAAGCTGACTGACTGTTTTTGAGCACTAACATAGTAATCTGAAATACTATCTTTCACCCCTCTTTTCACCCTTCTTCAATCAACTCTCTAATATTCACCCTTCACATCAAACATCACTACTATAGAAAATGAGGGCTGTGATAAGTTGTGTTTGTGTGTTTATTTGTTATATCTGTCATAAGTTTTTAACCATTTTTTTATTTCTTTGAAAGCTGACGCTATCGAGATGATTCATAGAAAGAAAGAAAGAAAAAAATTTTTATTTGCGGAATATGAGTGTTACAAAGATGTTACAAAATTATTTAAGCGTTCCAACATATTTTATTTTATATTCTACCAACTTATGGAGTGCAAATATTTTAATAAGTTTTAATTATATTAGTAATTTTAATTATTTGTTTACTGTTTACATGCTGTTTTTTATATTGATTACATGATTATTAATACAAACAATTTTTGAAATGTAAATTAATTTATGCCTATCTACCGTAAACTACCACCGTTTCCAAACCTAGCCAGACAGAAACAGCAAAACAAACTCCCCATAGCTACGTTGCATATAGGTTTTTTCAGGGGCTATTGAACATTTTTAATTTTTAATTTTGGGAATATGCAAAATTTTAATTTGTTCCGTATTCGCCTTAACTTTTCGTCCCAAATTCCATAAATTTCCACTTTCGCCTCATATACAAAATCTTTCCTGTTTCGTCCTACATTACATAGGGTCTTAAAAGTACCGTTTACAAATACACCAATTTTTCAAGAACGTCGTCACTTCTGACTTAAAAGATTTATTTCGTGTTATAAAGTAATCAAGTAGGTATATATCAAGTTTGCTGTTTCTTGCATCATTTCTAAAGGATTAAAATATTTTACCTACAAATTATTTGAATATTTCAGTTATTCTTATAAAACCAAACAAAAATAAAAAAATATGTTTTGTTATAAAAGTCTCACACACAATTCTAAATCACAATCAAAATCACAGATCAGTTTTATTTATTGTTTCAACTAATAACTTACTAAAAAAGTATTTTTTTTCAAGCCCCTATTCCCGAAGACGTAAGCAGAGGCACAACCATACTAACTAAACACTAGGTATATAACTAGCTAACTAAATAATGTATAAGATAACTAACTAAATATGTGGTATCTAATATACATTTATTCTTCACAAAACAATTAACAGAGGTTACGTAATGAAAAGGTAACAAAACTATTAAATCAAATGGAATAATGAAAGCTGAATAAAAAAAATATTAAAACGTACGGAATATCAATGTCAAACTGTCAAATAAATTAGAAAAGATATCAAGATTTTACTTAAAATACAAACGGATATTTTTTTTCCATACGACTGTATTGCATCCACCCAATCTTCTCAATCTGCACACCATTTAATAGATAATTTAAGTACTGGAGATTTATGCTGTCACCGGTAAAAACTGATTTAAGTTAATAGAACCGGAGAAAACTATAGACATAAAAAATCTCTTCAATCAATTTTTTTTCGTTTGAAACACAATGGCGATTAATTAATTTAATCAGTTTTTTATTAAAAAAAAACATTTACTATGCGGTGATCGGTGTTGGAAATGGGTAACTTTTAGCGTTGTTTAATTATTTACGAAAAACTAAAATAAAAAAAATTACTCATGAGTGCTTGTATATCTTACATATTGCTACATATTTTAACGACGCACATGACAGCTGCTACTAGTATATAATATAACCCACAAACAACCAGTTCGCATTATCAGTTTAAAATACCGCCTAATTTGCACGATTTTTTTTTCGCCGAATTTACCTATGAGAATTACGAGTAGTGCGCTTTTGGAAAAATATTATATAATATACCCTATAGGTATCTTAAATGGTACTGCAAGCAATCTCCTTACAAGTAGGTAACAAACGGATATTCTACAGAGTATTATAATTTATAGCACCTATATGTTTTGCGTTTCCTAACTGATAAAACCCAAATTCATGTCATTGGTCTATTGACCATTGCAGGACACACTCGACGACTGGTTTAAAATGCAACTATTTAGCGTATGAACGTATAAATACGTTTTCATCATTGGTTTTCAGACGTTTAGTACCTATGGAGCTCTATCTTTCGTCGGATAGTGCACACTAGTAAGTATTTCATTTTAAAAGTTACTAACATAGGTACTTCGTTGTATCTGTCAAAACCAAAACTTTTGTATTTGTCTTAATATTAAGATAGAAAAAGATTACCATTTGAATTTTGTAAAAGCGCTAACGACAACAACGTAATAATACAACGCAGAAATATCTTAACATTTCAAAATAATTTCTTCTTTAGTTCCTCCGCTCGATAAAAGATGACGCTAGTAGTTACAATTTCCAAATCAACTTATGGGCAGCAGTGATTATTAAGACATAAATTACTAAGTACTTATAAACATTTTTGAATTAAAAAACTTATTTTTTTGTTAAAATTGCGCCAAAACACGTGACAGACAGAAGCTTCACAAGACGGAAGGAGAGTAAATCACAGTACTAACGTAATATTATGTTGTCGCCTAATTTACATTTCATACTGTGATTTTCGTTTAATTGACCGGTATATGTTTAAGCTAGCTTTAAGGTAGCTTGTATAATTTTCTATTGTTCTCGAACAAAATAATTAAATGTTTTAATTTGCCAGACAAATTAAAGAACTTTTATACTGATAATTAAAGAAATTCGTGCAAAATTATTCCTAAACCACTTCAAAACATAAAAATGTTCAACATTAACATTCAAGTTTTTATTTCTGACGAAACTCCAGCAGTGCAATCTATTGATTTTTTTCCAGGAGAGTGCTAGTAATGGTTTAGTCGTAAATTAAAATTAGTTAAAGATCAGATGAAAAATGTTGGTCTTCATCATGATTTTACAACATCTTTGTATCATCTATATATTAATACGTGATGCAAAAACTTTGGAAAGGGGTTTTACGTTTACGTTTTACTTAAAAAGGGGTTTAACGAAAATTTCGCGGATGCAGGAGCTTAAAATTTGGCACACTTATAGTTTATTTGTAGGAGAAGTGCAGAACGCTAATATTTTTCAATGATAATGCTTATAAAGTACATTAAGTCAATAAATAAAACATTACCACGCATTTGGCACACACAAACAAATATATTGATGATAACGATAAAAGATCACAGATGACGCACCTTACAGTTTGGAAACAAAGTAGTTGGTCTTAAGAAATGAAGATGGCGTTCTTATGAACAAGATATTAAAATTTATTTTGGTCGAATTTCGACCAACGGGCTACCACTAGTTTCATTGATTTGACAACATACATACCAATTGATATTGCTTTACTATATTTATTTGGTTTTAATACCTTAAATTTAATTTTGAAGTCCAATTTCTGTATAATAATAGATGGGCTTTCTAAAACTTTGTTGGTAAGGTCTTTATAATTACTGGCTGCCGCCACAGACGTTGTCCAGACTGGATTCACCAACTAAAATATATACTTATACCTGCCGTTATAGTGACAGTGTTTGGCACTGACGTGTTCCAGTCCGGATAGTAAAGTAGTCAGAAGTTGATCATTAGGCTTTACACCTCGGCCACAGGACAGACCTATAACATCTATGGTGTGTTTGATCGCTGTATCTTCATTTAAAAATACGATGAAAGAACAATAGGACTTAAAGATTATTTTATGCAAAAACTCGAAGCAAAAATGAACAAATTGAATTTAAAAATAATAAATGCAATAAGTTTTTTGCCTAACATCGCGGCCTCAGGTTGGCAAGGCACCATTACCACCTTTGGTGTCTCTAGGCGGCGTGAATTTGTTACCATCAGGAAATCCATCTGCTTGTTTGACTTTCAATAAAAAAAATATCTTGCCCACTTTGCTTGAACTTTGCAGCTTTGGAGATGAAAAATCATATTATTTTTTTTTGTACAGAAAGGTTTTGCTAAGAAAGAGTATTTAAGATGGTAAAATGGCAAATGAGGCTGAGATGTCTCCCAATTTTACTTTTTAAACAGAACAACTGCAATAATGAGCTATTTAAAAGCCTCTCTAGTCAATAATCACCTCCTTGTTAATATCGAGTGAACATTTATGCTTGTATCCAATAAGCTGTTTTGTAGATAAGCAGCAACATATTTAATCCCCCCCCCCGGATCCCCGAGGAGGTAGGCTGAGTCACAACCAGGGCATCCATGACAAACCGAAGAATTCAAGTCCCACAACGTGATATGTGGTTCGCCTATCTCAGATCGGGCGTATATTCAATCCCAGCCAACGTTATTTTTATAAGAAAACTAGCTGTTATTGTGTTACCCGCGGCTTCGCCCGCGATAAATTGAGATGTAAGCTATCCTATCTTTCAAGTTGGATCGAACTGCACATGGTGTGCGAATTTTGTTAAAATCGGTTAAGTGGTTTAGGAGTCCATTGAGGACAAACATTGTGACACGAGATTTATATATATTAGATTTGATAAAAGCATGTTCTTATAGCCCGACTGGGAATCGTTTAAATTACTAATTACATTCAAGAATTTATTTCATACATCTCATTAATTTCATTCCTTTCATTCATTTCAAACATCTTATTCATTAATTCAATTTATTCGTTTCATTTGTTATATTCATTCGTTTATTACATTCATTTAATTTCATCGAACCCGGGACCTCGTGAAGTCAAGTCCAGCGCCAGACCGCTAGAACACAGAGAAGACCATAGAATGAAATATGTAAAAAACTTAACAAAAGTTCATTGAACCGGGCAAATTGAAAACAAGGGGTAATAGCGGGCCGCGACACGCCATACGTAACCATGTAAAATGCATGGCACTTTGCAAGTTTGAGGCAATCACTTATGTCCCTGTTACAGATTGCATGCCGCACGATATTCATAGCTCTCATTTGTTGTTGGTTTATTTTTGCTGATTTTATGATTCTATGACTCAGGGTTGCAAACCTATCGCCAACTAGTTGAATAACCCACAAAATAGGGATAACAGATTTTTATTTGTTAATAAAAAGCAGTTTAACTTTAAAAAAAAACTACTTCGATTTCAATAACTAACTTGTACTGTCATTATCAGATACAGACTTGATGGTAATGGAACCTTCTCGAAAGTAGGCTTTTTCAAATAAAAAAATAATTTTAAAATCGGTTTAGAAATGAAGACAAAATCAATTAACATACACATAAAAGTATATTATGTAAAGGAGTCGAACGTACAACCCCCCCATTTTTTTAAGTCGGTTAAAAATAACATTCCTAGTGATAGTACAGTTCAATAAAAAAAGTGCAAACTTATATTTAAATTTATAGATTTCACTTTTTTTTGATAGCTTAAAGCAGAGGTTCCCAAACTTATTTCATGTAACGCCCACTTTGAAAATCAGTTGTTTTGTAGCGCCCCCCCCCCTCGTTTTTTTCTTGTCAATAACCTCAATAACATATTTGTTGCGCCTAGTTTAAAAAAAAACATTTTTTTCAATATTTATACCGCCCCCCTCTAGGCTTCCAGCGCCCACAAGGGGGCGTTATCGCCCACTTTGGGAAAGGCTGGCTTAAAGTCACCCCACTTTCAAACCCATTTTCAAAGTATTTAATTATAAAAAAAAAAATTGCGGCCCGGTGCGTGCTTAGCTACGTGTAAACTGAAATATTAATAATAAATAAGAACATCAAATACCTACATTTATTCAAACAAAAAAATTGTGTAATATTTATGTAAGTGAAAAATTGACGCACTATTAAGTATAACTCAAATAGGTACCACTAGTTATAGGATGTTTACAAAATTAATTAGGGGTCATTTCGAATTTTTTTTATGATATTGGAAGGCAAACAAGCAGACAGATTTCCTGATAGTAAGAAATTCACGCCGCTTACAGACAACAAATGTAGTAATGGTGCATTGCCAACCTGAGACCGGGATGTTAGACCTCGAGCAAACGTAAGTTTACCGGCAACCTTACCGGAACACGTCAACGGCAAGCACTGACGTTATGGTGGCAGAAATAGGTACCAATCCAGGTGAGTTGCTGCGAAACTCTACTATATATTAGGATATCACGGTGTTAGTGACGCTGAGCCTATGCTCGCCTTTTACGACCTGCTTGACAGGAAGGCTTCTACTCTGCAAAGAAGACTCGAAAGGTAATTATCAAATCGCGACGTGGTACCTAATAAAAAGTTGGAGCCAGCTTTTGCAGTTTTTCTGTGCTTAATTTTAAAATTTTATTTTAATCAATAGTATTTAGCGTTATTTGGTAAGCTTTGGTCCTCATATTGGTCTGGGTTCTCTTTGTAGAATAGACTGTCTGCCTACCTGGCTGGCATTACCAATAAGAACAATGGTTGCAGATTGCTATGCAGCAACTTGACTGGATCCACCGCATTATTGACAGTGTCATGTTCCGGTCCAAAGGCTAGGGTAGCTGGTAGACTTGCAAACTGGGACTAATTCCCCGGCGACGGAATTCTACTTACAACATTAATGGTGTCTATGTTTGGTGATAAGGTCGCCTTTTGTGTACTGCAAACTAAATTATATCTCTGATAGTTCGTTAATATTAATACGTGAAGCAAAAACTTTGGACCCCTTTTTATGATAATTACGTTTCTATTCAGATAAAAAAATGTGACTTATTCAGATATGAATACATGCAAAAGTTTATTTTCCTTAATCTTAAAGTGAAAATCATATAATAATAGTGAAATGAAATGTATTTCACGTATTTAGAAAATATTTGTTTTGTTTTCTAGTATAACTAATGTTCAAAATATAAATTGCTAGCTGTTACTTCATCCGCGTGAACCAACAAAACATCTTCATTCAGTTCATATCAGCAGCTCCACTAAAGTGAAAAGGTTAGACATACATTTAACACAAAGGAACAAATAAGGGTCGCACAGATGTAGAGCAACAGTTTAATATTAGATACGATTGAGAGAGCGCAAGCGAATTTTTTTGTTAAAATTAAATACGCCCCATGTGTTTCATGTAAATGTTTCATGTCGCTGTGTTGCCCTTTCAGCAACAGTGCGCCTGCGAGTTTCAGAGATTTTCTCTGGCTCTTTGAGGTGCCATATAAGTCGCTTGCTGTTGACGCCGATCTAGGGACGCTTCTGGAGTCTTCAAAGCTCGCTGAGACAGCAAATACTCCACATGTCGTCGACGTCAATCTAGGGGCTGGTCTGGAGTCTCAGAAAACCGCTGAGATGCCATGAGCTCCGCATTCCGTTCACGTCTAGTTTCGGACTGTTCTGGAGTTTCAGTGGACCGCTGAAACGCCATAAACTCCGCATACTGTTTACGTCGGGCTTGGGACTGTTCTGGAGTCTCTGCAGCTCTATGTGACGAAATACATCCTGATGAAGCCTTCGCAGTTCGACTTGTTGAGACGTCTCATTACGTCTAGCTATTTTCATAGATTGGACTTTATTGGAGCTTTTCGAAATATTAGACTTACGCTTATATATATTTATAAGTGGATATTCCGGCATATTTATAAAAGGATAGGTACGAATTAAAACCAAGTTTGTAGTAATTTTTTGAAAATAAAATATTGACCTATAAATACACCTAAACGGTATTCGTTAAAAAGGAAAAATCACAATGAACACAACCGTCAACAACGTCTGCCTTCGCGTGACGCGTATATCTGCCTGGTCGGGTTGCGCACTCGGTGATGACGGCTCCTCCCTCGCTCGCTCTGCGCACGCGCTTTTTAGGCGCTTTAGTTATTCCGTTTAAGTCATTCTTATCGTGTTAACTTTTAAACTATTTGTCCAAATTACTTAGTGTAAGAGACAAAGTTAATCTACATTCATTACGTAAAGTCACAGATGTATCCTTTTTCATAAAAGTTCGATAAATATTCGAAAATGTGCAGTGTTAAAAAATATTCAAATAAAATTGTATGTTTGGTTCACTATTTCGGTCATAGTGACTTACACATAAAAGATAGATATATGCGGTCGCGGACTTTTATTTAGAACTATTTAAGATAAATAATCCTACAGTAGTTATCTTTGTGTAACACCAACGATCAGGGCAGCGCACGCCAATATAGCTCTCAGGGGGCTGATTTTTTTCCGACTTACTTGACAGTTATCGTTATATTATCACCAAATTATAAAAAAGACCCTATAAATTTTAACTTATTATGTTATTCTGATATCAAAGCTATATTACTGCAGAGTTTTATGAAAATCGGTACAGTAGTTTTTTTCTACTATTTCACAGTTTTTCAAGTAAAGAAACGTCCAAGACAGATAATATTTTGATTAAGGTGTAAAATGTAGGTACGATGGTTAATTACATTTTTTATAAAAATGGTAAATGACACACAATCAAATTTAAAAATTGATGCGTGGTGATCTACAACTGTGAGATTCCGAAGGCATTTCTTACCCCGCATAACACCTTTGTGGAATCAGTTACCAAGGGCGGTACTCCCAAACGATTATGACTTAATCGCTTCAGCGATCTAGCGGTCTATACAAACAAACAATAAAATATTTCTATTTATTATTGGTACAGATTACATAAATTCTATTACCCAAGCGAAGGCAGGTGAAGTCGCTAGTGTGATACAAACACACGTGGTGTTGCCGGCCGTCGCGCACCACGCTCGCATTTTATAATTTTCTAGCGTAGGTAGGTATACATTAGATTAGATTATTATTATTATTATTTATAATTAGATTTTTAATTTTGTAATATCTTTTGAATGGACTTTTCGATTTGAATAGTTCAAAAAGTCATCTCAAGGATTAATCAGAAGGTATGGATAGCATGCTCCGAACATGACCACTATTTTTAATAACTTTTAAAATGTATAGATTTAGTTATATTGCTTTAACTGTAATAGTTAGATATATAGTGTTGCGAGCTTTTTGGTAGATATTAATACGTTCTTTAATATTGTAGAACATCTTATACTGCTTTTGTCAATGGTTTTCGCAGCGCATGCGGGGACAGACATTTTATAGGTAATTTTTTTACACCTTGTGTTACATTTTTGAATTTTTAGTAGGGATCCCTAATTTTTTCTAGTTACAAATATGGGCTATATTATATTATTATACCATCAGGGATAACGTCAGCTTCTAACAATACAAACAAACAAACAAACAAAAAACCAAATCTTTCCTCTTGATTGTTAGTAGGTATAGATATTATTAGGAACTGTAACATTATTTTGTTAACTACTTCTTATTTTATTTTTGTTTTAAATTTATATACTTATAGAATATTATTTTGCATTATTTTTATTTCAGATAGTTATAAAAGCCTTTTCCTTAGTTTTTTCCAACTATTATTTGTTTAAAATACTTCGTTGTTTTCCGCCCTTTATAAATGTGTGAAGTTTTAATTCAATCTTACCATTTAACCCTTACTCGGGCCTCATGCATTCGGAAGTGCTACGTAAATTTGAATACAGTTTCATGTTCACAAAGTATTGTAGAATACAATACCAGCAAAAAAAAAAACATATGGTTGAAATTTGCACTCTGCCTGTTTCGTTGATCCATCCTACCACGTCATTGATTTTGAATTATAGCTTGACGACTTTCGACGTGCTTCCACCTTTTGAATGGCTGAGTAAACGCGACAAATTTATATTTTTTTCTATGAGTAATTAATGAAAAAACAACTACTTATATATAATGATAATAACAAAAACACAAGTTTTCGTGATCTAAACAACAACTAAACAACGATGATGGAAACTGTTACTGTAACTTGCTACTCTTGACGGGCAAAGTGCATATATGCAGCACATATGTTGAGACATTACTTACCACAATGTCATTAACAGAAAAATAAAATCAAGATACGAAGTGAAAGGTAGACATGGTAATAACATAATATTTATTTCAGCTTAAAAATTAGCAGGGTTTTTCAGTAAATTCAATTTAATTATGAGGTTTTAAGATAGCCTCTGTCTTAGTAAGGGATAAAGTGAGTGAAAAACACGTTCTAAGATTCCATTACAAAGTCACGTAGACACCAACAAAGTTAACAAAAGCGCCTTAAAAACGTCATGAGAATGACGTTTACGTAAATTAATTAGATTATAAGAATATTGGTGTAAGACTTACTTTTCAATAAAATCGATAGAACTGTTTCAAAGAGACCAATTCCATTGAAAATCTTTTATGTAAAAATTTTTTCGCCATATGTTTTTGTAATCGTAATTGCTCCTAAATGGCTGGATTAATTTGGTTGAAATATTGTTGGTGGCATTTCTTTAGGTAGTTATGGCGTTGCGAAGTTTGCCTGGTCAGCTAATATTCCCCCTCCTCATTTAGTCGTAAGAGCACTGCTAAGCATCGTGATGTTCCAGTCTCATCATACTTTGAAATGCTGACAGCTAGTCTACGAATGTTTTGTAGACTAGCTGTAGTCATTTTTCATGCTCTGAGGCACAGTGTAAAAGACGTTATGCAATATTATAAGGCCTTTTACACTATGTGATACTAAACACAGTTTAACTAGGCTCGACTGAAGATCGCATAGTGTATGAGTAAGCAAGTTAGCCTGTATATTTAGATCGATTGAATGGTTTTGACCGTGCTTACTGGCTTGCTTGTTTTGATATCGCATAGTGCAATTAAGACCCCATACTTAGTCAGCCAGAAGAGCCAATCAGCGCACTCCCCCGTTCCATGATTACTATGAAATATTGCACTCTAAAGTAAATGTCTTCAGCGCCAAATCACAATTTCTGACACTATAAAAGTAATTTGAAAAAAATATATAAAAATTGCAACAGTTATCTTTTAGGTATAATACTTATCTATGTTTATGTTAAATCTGGTGTCGATATTTTCATAATTGAAGTAGACAGTTGGGTTTTGCTTTCAAAAAAGGGTCAACTTTTTGATTTTTTTCTATCGGGCAAAGTGAAATGAATCGTGTTTTGGAAACACTAGTCTTATAAAGCATATTAATGT